>JABVMC010000079.1:0-57500 GCA_013358685.1 Antennarius maculatus | reverse complement strand
GTCTGTACTGACGGACCTCCTTCAGCTTGCGGACCCAGGGCTTCTGGGCCTTGCGGAAGCCGTCGTCGGCCTCCTTGGTCTCCCTGAATCCTCCCATCATCTGCTTGTGGAAGTTGTCCTTCTGCCAGCTGCGCACCTTGTCGCTGTCCCCCCCCGCCAGGTGCTCCCGCAGCTCCAGGTGCAGGTCGCTGAGGCGGTCGGCCGCCTGCATGAAGGCGTGCCACGCCTTCTCCAGCGTCCCGTACTGCGGACCTGAGGCGACAGAAGACTTCAGGCCCACGTTCGGCCTCGGCCGCCACCGGAGCGCCGCGGCCCGATCCCAGCTCACCTTTCTCCACCACGCCCCTCCACCTCCTGGCCCAGTCGCTGAGCTGCAGGGCGTAGCTCTTCTCGATCTTCGCCCTCTCCTGGAAGCAGCTGACCAGCTCGTTGCACAGCCGGTGGCCGTCGTCGATCCGCCTCACCGTCCTCTTGTAGTTCCCCGGCTGCAGAGGACCGACAGGAAGGACGTGACGCTCTGACCACCACAACCTGACACTCACGTTCCCCGCTGCTCTACCTCCCAGAAGCTGTCTGAGGTGCCGGGGTCACTGAGGTCTCCACTGGAAGACATGCTGGGGGACGACCTGCAGCACAGAATGATGGCGGCTCCACTCGACACTGTGAACACACACACACACACACACACACACGACTGTAACGACCTCTGTGTCAACTGTAACAACCTGTGGGTCGACTGTAACAACCTGTGTGTCGACTGTAACGACCCGTGTGTCGACTGTAACAACCTGTGGGTCGACTGTAACGATTGTAACGACTGTAACGACCTGTGTGTCGACTGTAACGACCTGTGTGTCGACTGTAACGACCTGTGTGTCAACTGTAACGACCAGTGTGTCGACTGTAACGACCAGTGTGTCGACTGTAACTGACCTGTGTGTCAACTGTAACGACCCGTGTGTCGACTGTAACGACCTGTGGGTCAACTGTAACGACCTGTGGGTCAACTGTAACGACTGTAACAACCTGTGTGTCGACTGTAACGACCTGTGTGTCGACTGTAACAACCTGTGGGTCGACTGTAACAACCTGTGGGTCGACTGTAACGATTGTAACGACCTGTGTGTCGACTGTAACGACCTGTGTGTCAACTGTAACGACCTGTGTGTCAACTGTAACGACCTGTGTGTCAACTGTAACGACCCGTGTGTCGACTGTAACGACCTGTGTGTCAACTGTCACGACCTGTGTGTCGACTGTAACGACTGTAACGACCTGTGTGTCAACTGTAACAACCTGTGGGTCGACTGTAACAGCCTGTGGGTCTACTGTAACGACTGTAACGACCTGTATGTCTACTGTAACAACCTGTGGGTCTACTGTAACGACTGTAACGACCTGTATGTCTACTGTAACAACCTGTGGGTCTACTGTAACGACTGTAACGACCTGTATATCTACTGTAACAACCTGTGGGTCTACTGTAACGACTGTAACGACCTGTATATCTACTGTAACAACCTGTGGGTCTACTGTAACGACAGTAACGACCTGTATGTCTACTGTAACAACCTGTGGGTCTACTGTAACGACTGTAACGACCTGTATGTCGACTGTAACAACCTGTGGGTCTAGTGTAACGACTGTAACGACCTGTATGTGTACTGTAACAACCTGTGGGTCTACTGTAACGACCCGTGTGTCGACTGTAACGACCTGTGTGTCAACTGTAACGACCTGTGTGTCAACTGTAACGACCTGTATGTCTCCTGTAACGACCTGTATGTCTCCTGTAACGACCCGTGTGTCGACTGTAACGACCTGTGTGTCAACTGTAACGACCTGTATGTCTCCTGTAACGACCTGTATGTCTCCTGTAACGACCCGTGTGTCGACTGTAACGACCTGTGTGTCTACTGTAACGACCCGTGTGTCGACTGTAACGACCTGTGTGTCAACTGTAACTACCTGTGGGTCTACTGTAACGACCCGTGTGTCGACTGTAATGACCTGTGTGTCAACTGTAACGACCTGTATGTCTCCTGTAACGACCTGTATGTCTCCTGTAACGACCCGTGTGTCGACTGTAACGACCTGTGGGTCTACTGTAACGACCCGTGTGTCGACTGTAACGACCTGTGTGTCAACTGTAACGACCTGTATGTCTCCTGTAACGACCCGTGTGTCGACTGTAACGACCCGTGTGTCGACTGTAACGACCTGTGTGTTTCCTGATGTTGTAGCGGTCAGTGGTGTAAAGAGATTGGGAGCAAATCTGAGGCTAACAGAACAAACTAGGAGCATTTTGAACCATTTCTGTCCAGAAGCTTTGAATTGCTTCTGTGTGACGAACCCGAACAGCAATGCATTGACATTTTTGGGTTGTAGAAAAGTTTTTCTGTGTTTCCAGACACTGAAGAACCAGTTCCGGTTGCCTGGCAACGGATCTGTGCTCTGGAAGCAAGCAGGTGGTAAATTACCGGAGCTACAGCTGAAGACCTGAAGGAATTCTGCAAAGCCAGCGTGGAAACAAACTGGTGACCAGAGTTTAATGGAAGAGCAGCTGCTGGGAGGCGGAGCTTGTTTCTACTGGTTGAACATGTACATGTGGGGCGTGTCTGTTATGTCGCAGGCGACACGTGACGTTCGTGATTAGCAAAACACTAATACCTCTGAGAGCCTGAATGTAATCTCTTGCAGACATCTGAGCTATAACAAACAGGTGTGAACCACAGCAGGTGTGAACAACAGCAGGTGTGAACTGCAGCAGGTGTGAACAGCTGCAGGTGTGAACAGCTGCAGGTGTGAACAGCTGCAGGTGTGACCAACAGCAGGTGTGAACAACAGCAGGTGTGAACCGCAGCAGGTGTGAACAGCTGCAGGTGTGAACAGCTGCAGGTGTGAACAGCTGCAGGTGTGACCAACAGCAGGTGTGAACAACAGCAGGTGTGAACCGCAGCAGGTGTGAACAACAGCAGGTGTGAACAGCAGCAGGTGTGAACAACAGCAGGTGTGAACAGCTGCAGGTGTGAACAGCTGCAGGTGTGAACAGCTGCAGGTGTGAACAACAGCAGGTGTGAACAACAGCAGGTGTGAACAGCAGCAGGTGTGAACAACAGCAGGTGTGAACAACAGCAGGTGTGAACAGCTGCAGGTGTGAACAACAGCAGGTGTGAACAGCAGCAGGTGTGAACAACAGCAGGTGTGAACAGCAGCAGGTGTGAACAACAGCAGGTGTGAACAGCTGCAGGTGTGAACAGCAGGTGTGAACAGCTGCAGGTGTGAACAGCTGCAGGTGTGAACAACAGCAGGTGTGAACAGCTGCAGGTGTGAACAACAGCAGGTGTGAACAACAGCAGTTGTGAACAGCTGCAGGTGTGAACAGCTGTAGGTGTGAACAACAGCAGGTGTGAACAGCAGCAGGTGTGAACAACAGCAGGTGTGAACAACAGCAGGTGTGAACAACAGCAGGTGTGAACAGCAGCAGGTTTGAACAACAGCAGGTGTGAACAACAGCAGGTGTGAACAGCTGCAGGTGTGAACAGCTGTAGGTGTGAACAACAGCAGGTGTGAACAGCAGCAGGTGTGAACAACAGCAGGTGTGAACAACAGCAGGTGTGAACAACAGCAGGTGTGAACAGCAGCAGGTTTGAACAACAGCAGGTGTGAACAACAGCAGGTGTGAACAACAGCAGGTGTGAACAGCAGCAGGTTTGAACAACAGCAGGCGGGTGCATGTGTGCTAGCAGTGGAGGTGTGGGATTAGCACACACACACACACACAGCTTACACACATGCAGTCATGGACAGACGTCCATCTGGACACTGATAGGCCGCCCCCTCCTGTGTGGGCGGGGCCAGGCCTCTATGGAGTCTCTGTTTGAGTCAGAAGAAGCGGCGCTGGGAGCCTTTGTGTGAACGTCACGCCTCAAGTCAACCAATGAAACGCTCTCAGAGACACTCAGTGAGGGAATTCTTCAGAACACAGAACCAGGAAGTCAGAGCAGCGCTAACCGCTGTTAGCATGCTGGAACATGAGAGGAATCAGACCTCTGGCTTCTCTAGACTGCCAATTACACCTACTGCAGGCTGTGTGTGTGTGTGTGTGTGTGTGTGTGTGTGTGTGTGTGTGTGTGTGTGTGTGTGTGTGTGTGTGTGTGTGTGTGTGTGTGTGTCAGACGATCTGGGTGTGGCCCATCTAACCCCTTTTGGAGCGTTCCAGATCAACACAACCTGCTTTATGTAACGTCTGAAAACAACTGAACAGAAACCAGAGTCTGATCTGGATCCAACCCGGTTTGACTCCAGATCACACAAACAAGGATGGGGGCTGATCTGATAGAACACCATTCAGAATAAAGTTCATTTAGTTACAAGTACGTTCCCCCTGTGGGACCAATGGAGGAATATCTTCTCTGAACATCTGAACGCTACAGACGGTTGGTCCTGCAGCTTCACCAACGTTCGTTTGTACAGAAAAACTATAAATTTGTTTGAGTAAATAATTTCTGAGTTTTCCAGTTTTGCTGAAACGTTTTCCTCCAGAGTGAAACTTGACTGATCCACTGGTGGAGCAGCTTCAGTGAACATCACACCAGTGGATTGTGCTGCAGGGCCTGTTCACATTTTTCCATGACTCTGGGTTTCCATGTCAATCCAAACCATTCACGACCATCTGGAACCCGACAGAACCCAGAGGCCTACACACCCCTGATCAGCAGTGGATCTGGGTCAGCAATGGTTCTGGATCAGCAATGGTTCTGGATCAGCAGTGGTTCTGGACCAGCAGTAGTTCTGGACCAGCAGTGGTTTTGGACCACTGGCTCAGCAATGGTTCTGGATCAGCAGTGGTTCTGGACCACTGGATCAGCAGTGGTTCTGGACCAGCAGTGGTTCTGGACCACTGGGTCAGCAGTGGTTCTGGACCAGCAGTGGTTCTGGACCACTGGGTCAGCAGTGGTTCTGGATCAGCAGTGGTTCTGGACCAGCAGTGGTTCTGGGTCAGCAATGGTTCTGGATCAGCAATGGTTCTGGAACAGCAGTAGTTCTGGACCACTGGGTCAGCAGTGGTTCTGGATCAGCAGTGGTTCTGGACCACTGGGTCAGCAGTGGTTCTGGATCAGCAGTGGTTCTGGACCAGCAGTAGTTCTGGACCACTGGCTCAGCATTGGTTCTGGATCAGCAGTGGTTTTGGACCACTGGCTCAGCAATGGTTCTGGATCAGCAGTGGTTCTGGACCACTGGGTCAGCAGTGGTTCTGGATCAGCAGTGGTTCTGGGTCAGCAATGGTTCTGGATCAGCAGTGGTTCTGGACCAGCAGTAGTTCTGGACCAGCAGTGGTTTTGGACCACTGGCTCAGCAATGGTTCTGGATCAGCAGTGGTTCTGGACCACTGGATCAGCAGTGGTTCTGGACCAGCAGTGGTTCTGGACCACTGGGTCAGCAGTGGTTCTGGATCAGCAGTGGTTCTGGGTCAGCAATGGTTCTGGATCAGCAATGGTTCTGGATCAGCAGTGGTTCTGGACCAGCAGTAGTTCTGGACCACTGGGTCAGCAGTGGTTCTGGATCAGCAGTGGTTCTGGACCAGCAGTAGTTCTGGACCACTGGCTCAGCAATGGTTCTGGATCAGCAGTGGTTCTGGACCACTGGATCAGCAGTGGTTCTGGACCAGCAGTGGTTCTGGACCACTGGGTCAGCAGTGGTTCTGGATCAGCAGTGGTTCTGGACCAGCAGTGGTTCTGGTTCTGGTCCACATGTCAGTAAAGCAGTGGGTGATGGGAGAGACAGACTGACAGGAGGAGCTTCTAGTTGTTGCTTTATACTGTAGAAAACTGGGTCAGGCCAGTGAGTGGGGGGGGGGGGACAAGGAGGAGGACGAGGAGGAGGAGCAGGAGGCGGGTCCAGACCTCATCAGCTCCAGCAGAAAGCTCATTAATGTGATTAATGTGAAGCAGCTCGTCCTGATCTCTGTGATCCTCGGAGGAAAACCACCTTCGTGATGAACGACGATCAATTTATCGTATTATTTATGGTAATTTAAACATTTCTGAACCCCCCCATACTGATATTAAACCACCTTCTATCTGTATCACATGTAAACACTCTGATAGACTGTTTAAAGCACTTTTAGTGTTTCTTTAACACACAGAAATGTGCTGCGTTCAGTGAGTCTCTGAACGCAGCACACTTCCTGATGCTGTCAGCCAATAGAATGTATGTACAGTGTCACATGACTACCTACTAACAATCTGTAATGAGGTGAAGCTGGGCATCTTTAAGTGGGAATGCCTGAGGGATTACTGTAGTGTGTGTGTGTGTGTGTGTGTGTGTGTGTGTGTGTGTGTGTGTGTGTGTGTGTGTGTGTGTGTGTGTGTGTGTATACACAGGGCAAACCATAGGACAAACCCAATACCCCCCCCAGCGGAGCGACAGGACTCACCTGGTCAGAGGCAAAAGCAGAGGACAAGTGTCCAACAGAAGACCGGCTTCGTCTCCACGGCCTGGGGGGGCAGAGGAAGACCCCCAGCAGCAGCAGGAAGAGACAGAGAGCTGTGTTAGCGAAGCAGCGAGCAGTTAACCCCCCCCCAGGACTGGGAGGTGGGACATTCTGGGTCCACAGAGAAATGCCACACAGGAGGGTAGATCAACAGCCATTACCCCACACCGCTACAGAAAAGACCCGCCCACTCAGTGGATTAGCATCAGCATTAGCATTAGCTAATAAATAAAAGGCTGTTTTCAGAGGTTCTAACCAGTCAGCTTTGAGGACTCAGTGATGTGAGCCCAGAAAGCACTTCGGACCTCTGGTAGTCCTCAGGCAGACCAATCACATCCAGAACTTTGGACCAGTTGTTGTTTGCTGTGGCTCCAGCTGGTTACTGGTTAACCAATGACATCACAGCTGATTGACCAATGACATCACAGCTGATTGACCAATGACATCACAGCTGCTGCTGACGTGGACAACCACCCCTGAGGTCACCAGCACCGCTTCAACCAATCATCACACGTGGAGAAGAGCCTCCAGGGTGATGAAGACGTTTGTCCTTCATCAAGCTGATTGGTCCCGTAAATGATGAGGTGTGATTGGTCCCGTAAATGATGAGGTGTGTTTGGTCCCGTAAATGATGAGGTGTGATTGGTCCCGTAAATGATGAGGTGTGTTTGGTCCCGTAAATGATGAGGTGTGATTGGTCCCGTAAATGATGAGGTGTGATTGGTTACCTAAATGTTAACATGTGACTGCATCTGGAGCAGCTTGTGTGACAGCAGATCAGCTCAGGCTCCGCCCTGCTCCCACCACAACCACATCACTACGACCACACCCGGCCACACCCACCTCCACCAGTGCTGAGGTTTACAGGAATGACACTGGATCAGGCTGGGCACAACCAATCACATGTGGCAAAACTAACCCAGAGCCCGCCTCCACTGCGGGTCATCATCGGCTCCAAGACTGCTAAAGGAAACCAACGCAACCAACGCAACCAGCGGAACCAACACAACCAAGGGAACCAACGTAACCAACGCAACCGAGGGAACCAAGGGAACCAACGCAACCAAGGGAACCGACACAACCAAGGGAACCAACGCAACCAACGGAACCGACACAACCAAGGGAACCAACGCAACCAAGGGAACCAACGGAACCAACACAACCAAGGGAACCAACGGAACCAACGCAACCAAGGGAACCAATGCAAACGAGGAAACCAACGGAACCAACGCAACCAGGGGAACCAACGCAACCAAGAGAACCAACACAAACAATACAATCTACACAACCAACGCAACCAACGGAACCAACGCAACCAAGGGAACCAATGCAATCGAGGAAACCAACGGAACCAACGCAACCAGGGGAACCAACGCAACCAAGAGAACCAACACAAACAATACAATCTACACAACCAACGCAACCAACGGAACCAACGCAACCAACACAACCAACACAAACAATACAATCTACACAACCAACACAACCAATGCAAACAAAAGAACCAACGCAAGCAACGGAACCAACGCAACCAATGCAACCAACGCAACCAGTGCAACCAGCGCAAACAACTCAACCAAACCATTACCACAGACACACAATAACAGACACACATTTGCACAGACACACGTTACCAGACACACGTTAGCCCAGACACACGTTAGCCCAGACACACGTTAGCCCAGACACACGTTACCAGACACACGTTAGCACAGACACACGTTACCAGACACACTTTACCAGACACACTTTAGCCCAGACACACATTTGCACAGACACACGTTACCAGACACACATTAGCACAGACACACGTTACCACAGACACACGTTAGCCCAGACACACGTTACCAGACACACGTTAGCCCAGACACACGTTACCAGACACACGTTACCAGACACACGTTAGCCCAGACACACATTTGCACAGACACACGTTACCAGACACACATTAGCACAGACACACGTTACCACAGACACACGTTAGCACAGACACACGTTAGCACAGACACACGTTGGCACAGACACACGTTAGCACAGACCCACGTTAGCACAGACACACGTTAGCACAGACACACTTAGCACAGACACACGTTAGCACAGACACACGTTAGCACAGACACACGTTACCACAGACACACGTTAGCACAGACACACCTTAGCACAGACACACGTTACCAGACACACGTTAGCCCAGACACACGTTACCAGACACACGTTAGCACAGGCACACGTTAGCACAGACACACGTTACCAGACACACGTTAGCCCAGACACACGTTACCAGACACACGTTAGCACAGACACACGTTGGCACAGGCACACGTTAGCACAGGCACACGTTAGCACAGGCACACGCTGGCACAGACACACGATAGCACAGACACACTTAGCACAGACACACATTAGCACAGACACACATTAGCACAGACACACATTAGCACAGACACACAAAAGCACAGACGATAGCACAGACACACATTAGCACAGACACACAATAGCACAAACACACAATAGCACAGACACACGTTAGCTCAGGCACACGATAGCACAGGCACACGTTAGCACAGACACACGAAAGCACAGACACACGTTAGCACAGACACACGTTACCAGACACACGTTAGCCCAGACACACGTTACCAGACACACGTTAGCACAGACACACGTTGGCACAGGCACACGTTAGCACAGGCACGCATTAGCACAGGCACACGCTGTCACAGACACACAATAGCACAGGCACACGTTAGCACAGACACACGTTAGCCCAGACACACGTTACCAGACACACGTTAGCACAGACACACGTTACCAGACACACGTTAGCACAGACACACGTTTGCACAGGCACACGTTAGCACAGGCACACGTTAGCACAGGCACACGCTGGCACAGACACACGATAGCACAGACACACTTAGCACAGACACACATTAGCACAGACACACATTAGCACAGACACACATTAGCACAGACACACAAAAGCACAGACGATAGCACAGACACACATTAGCACAGACACACAATAGCACAAACACACAATAGCACAGACACACGTTAGCTCAGGCACACGATAGCACAGGCACACGTTAGCACAGACACACTAAAGCACAGACACACGTTAGCACAGACACACGTTACCAGACACACGTTAGCCCAGACACACGTTACCAGACACACGTTAGCACAGACACACGTTGGCACAGACACACGTTAGCACAGGCACGCATTAGCACAGGCACACGCTGTCACAGACACACAATAGCACAGACACACGATAGCACAGACACACTTAGCACACACACACATTAGCACAGACACACATTAGCACAGACACACAAAAGCACAGACGATAGCACAGACACACATTAGCACAGACACACAATAGCACAAACACACAATAGCACAGACACACGTTAGCTCAGGCACACGATAGCACAGGCAAACGATAGCACAGACACACGTTAGCACAGACACACTTAGCACAGACACACATTAGCACAGACACACAATTGGAGACACACGTTAGCACAGACACACTTAGCACAGACACACTTAGCACAGACACACGTTAGCACAGACACACGTTAGCACAGACACACGTTAGCACAGACACACTTAGCACAGACACACTTAGCACAGACACACTTAGCACAGACACACATTAGCACAGACACACAATTGCAGACACACGTTAGCACAGACACACATTGGCACAGACACACGTTAGCACAGACACACGTTAGCACAGACACACGTTAGCACAGACACACTTAGCACAGACACACTTAGCACAGACACACTTAGCACAGACGTTAGCACAGACACACGTTAGCACAGACACACTTAGCACAGACACATTTAGCACAGACACACTTAGCACAGACACACGTTAGCACAGACACACGTTAGCACGACACACGTTAGCACAGACACACAATTGCAGACACACGTTAGCACAGACACACATTGGCACAGACACACTTAGCACAGACACACTTAGCAAAGACACACTTAGCACAGACACACTTAGCACAGACACACGATAGCGCAGACGTTAGCACAGACACACGTTAGCACAGACGCACTTAGCACAGACACACTTAGCACAGACACACGTTAGCACAGACACACTTAGCACAGACACACGTTAGCACAGACACACGTTAGCACAGACACACGTTAGCACAGACACACTTAGCACAGACACACGTTAGCACAGACACACGTTAGCACAGACACACGTTAGCACAGACACACATTAGCACAGACACACAATTGCAGACACACGTTAGCACAGACACACTTAGCACAGACACACTTAGCACAGACACACTTAGCACAGACACACGTTAGCACAGACACACTTTAGCACAGACACACGTTAGCACAGACACACGTTAGCACAGACACACTTAGCACAGACACACTTAGCACAGACACACGTTAGCACAGACACACTTTAGCACAGACACACAATTGCAGACACACGTTAGCACAGACACACGTTAGCACAGACACACTTTAGCACAGACACACTTTAGCACAGACACACTTAGCACAGACACACGTTAGCACAGACACACGTTAGCACAGACGCACGTTAGCACAGACGCACGTTAGCACAGACACACATTAGCACAGACACACAATTGCAGACACACGTTAGCACAGACACACATTAGCACAGACACACTTTAGCACAGACACACTTTAGCACAGACACACGTTAGCACAGACACACTTAGCACAGACACACGTTAGCACAGACACACTTAGCACAGACACACGTTAGCACAGACGCACTTAGCACAGACACACGTTACCAGACACACGTTAGCCCAGACACACGTTACCAGACACACGTTACCAGACACACGTTAGCCCAGACACACATTTGCACAGACACACGTTACCAGACACACGTTACCACAGACACACGTTAGCACAGACACACGTTAGCACAGACACACGTTAGCACAGACCCACGTTAGCACAGACACACGTTAGCACAGACACACTTAGCACAGACACACGTTAGCACAGACACACGTTAGCACAGACACACGTTAGCACAGACACACGTTACCACAGACACACGTTAGCACAGACACACGTTAGCACAGACACACGTTACCAGACACACGTTAGCCCAGACACACGTTACCAGACACACGTTAGCACAGACACACGTTAGCACAGACACACGTTGGCACAGGCACACGTTAGCACAGGCACACGCTGGCACAGACACACGATAGCACAGACACACTTAGCACAGACACACGTTAGCACAGACACACATTAGCACAGACACACATTAGCACAGACACACAAAAGCACAGACGATAGCACAGACACACATTAGCACAGACACACAATAGCACAAACAAACAATAGCACAGACACACATTAGCACAAGCACACGATAGCACAGGCACACGTTAGCACAGACACACGAAAGCACAGACACACGTTAGCACAGACACACGTTACCAGACACACGTTAGCCCAGACACACGTTACCAGACACACGTTAGCACAGACACATGTTGGCACAGGCACACGTTAGCACAGGCACGCATTAGCACAGGCACACGCTGTCACAGACACACAATAGCACAGACACACGATAGCACAGACACACTTAGCACAGACACACATTAGCACAGACACACATTAGCACAGACACACAAAAGCACAGACGATAGCACAGACACACATTAGCACAGACACACAATAGCACAAACACACAATAGCACAGACACACGTTAGCTCAGGCACACGATAGCACAGGCACACGATAGCACAGACACACGTTAGCACAGACACACTTAGCACAGACACACATTAGCACAGACACACAATTGGAGACACACGTTAGCACAGACACACTTAGCACAGACACACGTTAGCACAGACACACTTAGCACAGACACACTTAGCACAGACACACTTAGCACAGACACACATTAGCACAGACACACAATTGCAGACACACGTTAGCACAGACACACATTGGCACAGACACACGTTAGCACAGACACACGTTAGCACAGACACACGTTAGCACAGACACACTTAGCACAGACACACTTAGCACAGACACACTTAGCACAGACGTTAGCACAGACACACGTTAGCACAGACACACTTAGCACAGACACATTTAGCACAGACACACTTAGCACAGACACACGTTAGCACAGACACACGTTAGCACAGACACACGTTAGCACAGACACACGTTAGCACAGACACACAATTGCAGACACACGTTAGCACAGACACACATTGGCACAGACACACTTAGCACAGACACACTTAGCAAAGACACACTTAGCACAGACACACTTAGCACAGACACACGATAGCGCAGACGTTAGCACAGACACACGTTAGCACAGACACACTTAGCACAGACACACTTAGCACAGACACACGTTAGCACAGACACACTTAGCACAGACACACGTTAGCACAGACACACGTTAGCACAGACACACGTTAGCACAGACACACTTAGCACAGACACACGTTAGCACAGACACACGTTAGCACAGACACACGTTAGCACAGACACACATTAGCACAGACACACAATTGCAGACACACGTTAGCACAGACACACTTAGCACAGACACACTTAGCACAGACACACTTAGCACAGACACACGTTAGCACAGACACACTTTAGCACAGACACACGTTAGCACAGACACACGTTAGCACAGACACACTTAGCACAGACACACTTAGCACAGACACACATTAGCACAGACACACTTTAGCACAGACACACAATTGCAGACACACGTTAGCACAGACACACGTTAGCACAGACACACTTTAGCACAGACACACTTTAGCACAGACACACTTAGCACAGACACACGTTAGCACAGACACACGTTAGCACAGACACACGTTAGCACAGACGCACGTTAGCACAGACACACTTTAGCACAGACACACAATTGCAGACACACGTTAGCACAGACACACGTTAGCACAGACACACTTTAGCACATACACACTTTAGCACAGACACACGTTAGCACAGACACACTTAGCACAGACACACGTTAGCACAGACACACTTAGCACAGACACACGTTAGCACAGACGCACTTAGCACAGACACACTTAGCACAGACACACGTTAGCACAGACACACGTTAGCACAGACACACGTTAGCAAAGACACACGTTAGCACAGACACACTTAGCACAGACACACGTTAGCACAGACACACTTAGCACAGACACACGTTAGCACAGACACACGTTAGCACAGACACACTTAGCACAGACACACTTAGCACAGACACACGTTAGCACAGACACACTTTAGCACAGACACACAATTGCAGACACACGTTAGCACAGACACACGTTAGCACAGACACACTTTAGCACAGACACACTTTAGCACAGACACACTTAGCACAGACACACGTTAGCACAGACACACGTTAGCACAGACACACGTTAGCACAGACGCACGTTAGCACAGACACACTTTAGCATAGACACACAATTGCAGACACACGTTAGCACAGACACACGTTAGCACAGACACACTTTAGCACAGACACACTTTAGCACAGACACACGTTAGCACAGACACACTTAGCACAGACACACGTTAGCACAGACACACTTAGCACAGACACACGTTAGCACAGACGCACTTAGCACAGACGCACTTAGCACAGACACACGTTAGCACAGACACACGTTAGCACAGACACACGTTAGCACAGACGGAGCTGCTTTGGTTCATTTCTTCCTTGTTTTAGTCTTCATGTTCTTTTTATCTTTTTCTTAATGTTTCATTTTGAACAGAAAAGTCTCTTCTAGCACAAACACTAACGTTTGGAACACGAGTTCTTTCTATAGGTTCACATGTTAAACGTGCGCCTACAAGAGGGGGTGGGACTTAACGTTCAGGGTCCATATATGTCATGTTTCGACAACATTCCACTTGCTTTGCAGGTTTTCACGCCTGAAGCGGGGGTTAGTTTCCACCTGCCTGCCCCGCCCGGCCCCGCCCGGCCCCGGCTGTGAGCTCGCTGCTCGTTGTGATTCCTGGAGTTCACCAATGGTTATTTAGTCAGTTTATTTATCTATTTAGTGTTTTATCACCTGGATCTGTTGTGAAACTGTCAGCTGAAAACAGCAGCTTCCGACCTAAACTAGTTTTCTTTAAATTGCTGTCAAATGCAAACTTAAAACTTGTATTTAAATGAAAGCGAGACGACTTAACGTTATAGAGGAAACGTAGCAACACCATTTCTGTTTCTTTTTATCTATATTTCGTGTTTTCTTTTCCGCGTAACCCTCCTGTCTGTCACATGACACCCCGGTTCTGCAGCCATTTGGAACACGCTTCCATCATATCCACTGTTAGTGTGTTCAGTGCTACCTGCAAACAGTGTGTTAGCGTGTTCAGTGCTGTCTGTAAACAGTCAGTTAGCGTGTTCAGTGCTACCTGTAGACAGTTTATTAGCGTGTTCAGTGCTACCTACAGTGTGTTAGCATGTTCAGTGCTACCTGTAGACAGTTTATTGGCGTGTTCAGTGCTACCTACAGTGTGTTAGCGTGTTCACTGCTACCTGTAGACAGTTTGCTGTCCTACATTAGCAGACAGAGGAACCTCTGAGGGATTAGAACACTGCTCACCGGGGAGGATTAGCATCCCAGTCAAACAACACCTGATAGCACAACAGAACAGCCATTAAAAACCCGTCAAGCTAAAGCTAACGGCAGCATCGTCAATGTAAACGGACGTCAAGATGAATAAATCTGTATTTTACTCCATGTCTGTTATTTTAACACATTTCACTGTTTAGCATGTTTACACATCTGAGAGGAAACACATGATTAGATGTTAGCATGTTTAGACAACATGAAGGATTCTGGTGACTAGCTAGTCCTGTTTACCTGTTTGAAATAGTTGTAGGTGTAAGATAGAGTAACTCTAGTAAACTGGAGTAACAGAGTTAACTGGAGTTAACTAGAGTAAACTAGAGTAAACCAGAGTAAACTAGAGTTAACTAGAGCAAACTGGAGTAACCTAGAGTTAATTAGAGTAAACTTGAGTTAACTAGAGTACATTAGGGTAACCTAGAGTAAACTACGGTAACCTAAAGTTAAACAGAGTAACCTAGAGTAAACTACAGTAAATTAGAGTAAATTAGAGTTAACTAGAGTAAACTACAGTAACCTAGCGTTAACTAGAGTAAACTACAGTAAACTAGAGTAAATTAGAGTTAACTAGAGTAAACTACAGTAACCTAGAGTTAACTAGAGTAAACTACAGTAAACTAGAGTAAATTAGAGTTAACTAGAGTTAACTAGGGTAAACTAGAGTAAACTACAGTAACGTAGAGTTAACTCAAGTAAACTAGAGTAAATTAAACTACAGTAACCTAGAGTTAACTAGAGTTAACTAGGGTAAAGTAGAGTAAACTACAGTAACGTAGAGTTAACTCGAGTAAACTAGAGTAAATTAAACTACAGTAACCTAGAGTTAACTAGAGTTAACTAGGGTAAACTAGAGTAAACTACAGTAACCTAGAGTTAACTAGAGTAAACTACAGTAACCTAGAGTTAACTAGTTAACTAGGGTAAACTAGAGTAAACTACAGTAACGTAGAGTTAACTCGAGTAAACTAGAGTAAATTAAACTACAGTAACCTAGAGTTAACTAGAGTAAACTACAGTAACCTAGAGTTAACTAGTTAACTTGGGTAAACTAGAGTAAACTACAGTAACGTAGAGTTAACTCGAGTAAACTAGAGTAAATTAAACTACAGTAACCTAGAGTTAACTAGAGTAAACTACAGTAACCTAGAGTTAACTAGTTAACTACGGTAAACTAGAGTAAACTACAGTAACCTAGAGTTAACTAGTTAACTAGGGTAAACTAGAGTAAACTACAGTAACGTAGAGTTAACTCGAGTAAACTAGAGTAAATTAAACTACAGTAACCTAGAGTTAACTAGGTTACTGGCTGCTAGTTCAGGAACCCCTGCTCCGGTAGCTGTAGCTCCGGTGAAACCCTGGCTAGGCGTTACCGTTTCGTTACCGTTTCGTTACCGTTTCGGTCCGGTCGGCTCGAGCTGCTCTCAGGTGAGACCGGACGCAGGTGTTCCTACCGGACGGACCGGCGGACAGGTGACTTCTCACCGGGTTCTCTCCCAGCTGGAGGACCGGTACCAGCTCCTCCCGGAGCTCCTTCTTGGCCCCCCCGGACGGATCTCTCCCCCCTCACTGATGGCGCACTCCGTTCCTTCACGCGCCCACGAACTGCGACATGTCGCGTGTGTCGTCCCACGTCATCCGTCGCAGCCTGTCGGCTCTTCACACGAGAAGGTCCGACGTGACGTCATCAGCGGCTCCACGGGAACCGGGTGGGGGTTCTCCAACCGGTGGACGGTTCAGACGGAACCGGGCGGCTCTCCGTTCATCCGATTACACGTTAACCCTTCACACTCCGCGGGGCCGTATGCTGCCTTCACGGGCCGTCGGAAACACCGCCGCGGGGACCGGAAACGTCGGTCAAAAACAAGAGCAGTCAACAAAATAAAAGTCCCTGTGAAACGATGGAAGCGGGACTCACCTGTGTATAAAATATAATATATAAAGTTTAATGTATAAAATATAATGTATAAAGTATAATGTATAAAGTATAATGTATAATGTATAAAGTATAATGTATAAAGTATAATGTATAAAGTTTAATGTATAAAGGTTAAGTATAATGTATAAGTATAATGTATAAAGTATAATGGATAAAGTATAATGGTTGAGTATAATGTATAAAGTATAATGTATAAAGTATACTGTATAAAGTATAACAGATAAAGTATGATGTATGATGTATAAAGTTAAATACAGTCTGAGTTTATTAGAACGAGAGAAGAAAAATGATCAGAGATGGAGGGATGAATGGATGGATGGATGGATGAATGGATGGATGGATGGATGGATGGATGGATGGATGGATGGATGGATGGATGGATGGATGGATGGATGATGGATGGGCTGCATACATACATTCATACGTTATATTAAATATGTAAATGTGTGTAGATATAAATTTAATCCAAAGCAGCTATAAATTTTTGTATCACGTGTTTTTTGTTGTTTTTTTCCATGCTTTGCCTCCCTTTCTTAACGAATGGACACGTGACTGAAGAGCTTCCTGTCTCACCTGGACTGAAGCCAGCAGGTAAAGGCGGGTCTGTGTGGAACGAGTCGCCCTCTAGCGGTTCCTTCTGGACATGCAGCACACTCTCCAGTGGGAGGAGACCTGTGTGACAGCTGTCAGTCACCGCCCCGTGACTCATGTTGAACACGTGACCCAATTGCTATAATAACCCTTTCCTCCCAGCGGGGGACGCTGCTGCCTTCAGGCTCCCCTTGGAAACACCCCCCACAGGTGCTCCTGGTGCAGGGGGGGCTGGAACAGCGGATGATTCACCCCCATCCCAGTGTTGATAGGCCTCGATCCCACCCCCTCCTGACGACGACCTCAAGGCATGATGGGAGCAGGACAGACGACATGACATCGGTCTCAGATAGAGAAAACATGAGGTGTAGTTGCTAACATGAGTAGTTTATCTGCTAACGTGACTGGTTTAGTTGCTAACATGACTGGTTTAGTTGCTAACGTGACTGGTTTAGTTGCTAACGTGACTGGTTTAGTTGCTACCGTGACTGGTTCATCTGCTAAAGTGACTGGTTTAGTTGCTAACGTGACTGGTTTAGTTGCTAACATGACTGGTTTATTTGCTAACATGACTGGTTTAGTTGCTAACTTGACTGGTTCATCTGCTAACGTGACTGGTTTAGTTGCTAACGTGACTGGTTTAGTTGCTAACATGACTGGTTTAGTTGCTAACATGACTGGTTTAGTTGCTAACGTGACCGGTTTAGCTGCTAACGTGACTGGTTTAGTTGCTAACATGACTGGTTTAGTTGCTAACGTGACTGGTTTAGTTGCTGACATGAGTAGTTTATCTGCTAACGTGACTGGTTTAGTTGCTAACGTGACTGGTTTAGTTGCTAACATGAGTAGTTTATCTGCTAACGTGACTGGTTTAGTTGCTAACGTGACTTGTTTAGTTGCTAACGTGACTGGTTTAGTTGCTAACATGACTGGTTTAGTTGCTACCGTGACTGGTTCATCTGCTAACGTGACTGGTTTAGTTGCTAACGTGACTGGTTTAGTTGCTACCGTGACTGGTTCATCTGCTAACGTGACTGGTTTAGTTGCTAACATGACTGGTTTAGTTGCTACCGTGACTGGTTCATCTGCTAACGTGACTGGTTCATCTGCTAACGTGACTGGTTTAGTTGCTACCGTGACTGGTTCATCTGCTAACGTGACTGGTTTAGTTGCTACCGTGACTGGTTCATCTGCTAACGTGACTGGTTTAGTTGCTAACTTGACTGGTTTAGTTGCTAACGTGACTGGTTTAGTTGCTAACGTGACTGGTTTAGTTGCTACCGTGAATGGTTCATCTGCTAAAGTGACTGGTTTAGTTGCTAACGTGACTGGTTTAGTTGCTAACTTGACTGGTTTAGTTGCTACCGTGACTGGTTCATCTGCTAACGTGACTGGTTTAGTTGCTAACGTGACTGGTTTAGTTGCTAACATGACTGGTTTAGTTGCTAACATGACTGGTTTAGTTGCTAACGTGACCGGTTTAGCTGCTAACGTGACTGGTTTAGTTGCTAACTTGACTGGTTTAGTTGCTAACGTGACTGGTTTAGTTGCTAACATGAGTAGTTTATCTGCTAACGTGACTGGTTTAGTTGCTAACGTGACTGGTTTAGTTGCTAACATGAGTAGTTTATCTGCTAACGTGACTGGTTTAGTTGCTAACGTGACCGGTTTAGTTGCTAACGTGACTGGTTTAGTTGCTAACATGACTGGTTTAGTTGCTAACGTGACTGGTTTAGTTGCTAACATGACTGGTTTAGTTGCTAACGTGACTGGTTTAGTTGCTAACATGACTGGTTTAGTTGCTAACGTGACTGGTTTAGCTGATAATGACTTTATTTCCAACAGATACCCCTGTCGGGGTATCAGAGGACTTACAAAGTATTTGAGCTGTTTGTTCATACCGTATAGGCCTGAATATAAGACGGTGTGTTTTGCATTGAAAATAGACTGAAAAAGTGGGGGTCATCTTACGTTCGGGGTCTAGACATTATACCCATTCACAACGCTAGATGGCGCCACATATCTTTAAAGCGAAAGCTGAACTAACCCCCCAGGCCAAAGCCAATCCCTGTCACGAAGAAGAAAAATAAAAATAGCGGTAAGAAAGAAAAGAGAAGAAAATCAGAGGTGTGATAACAGAAAATGGAGAAACGTAGCAACAAAATGCTACATTTCATACATTTCAAAAACCATTCATTTACAAATGTGTTTGCACTTTACATATTTAAATGTTCAGACATTAAGAAGTGATGGACAGTTTTTGCATGATTTGAATGAGGCAAAATAACATGCTTTTTCTCTTGAATATATTGTTATAATCATTTGTTTCAGATGTACTGTAATTATTTTCTGTATAAAAATTAAATTTGGTGTTCAAAAGTCTTTTTTCAAACTTGAGTCCTGAAAAAGAGGGGGTCGTCTTATAATCAGGGTGGTCTTATATTCGGGCAAATACGGTAATTATATGACAAGATAAACACTTTAGACATAAATTACTATGAAAGTAGACAATAAGAACACAGGGTCAGAGTTAGCTCCTAAAACTGGTTCATAAGTCGCCCAGTGTGAACAGAACAGGATCCAGTCTGGACCAAACCCTCTTTAGAACCCAGAACCTCCCGTCTGGACCAAATCCTCTTTAGAACCCAGAACCTCCCGTCTGGACCAAACCCTCTTTAGAACCCAGAACCTCCCGTCTGGACCAAATCCTCTTTAGAACCTTCACACAGAACCACAGGCTGCTCCAGGCTCCACTCCACCTACTCTACATTAATTGCAGGTTTACAGGTCTTTTGTGTGTGTGTGTGTGTGTGTGTTCTTGTTCTTGGAGGGAGGTACTGTATCACTTCCAGGCAGTCGCTTCCGGTCCGATCCGCTACGTGTGACACGTGACCGGTGGATCAGCACCTCCTCACCGGGTCTGGAGGACCTTCATCACAGTCTTCATCAGTCTGACCCGGGAGGCTGACACGGTCACCTCGGCCCAGACGGAACATTTTGAGTTCATTTGGCCCGGTTCACCGACCCGGTTCACCGACCCGGTTCACCGACCCGAGAAAGAGCGGGTCGTCTGTAATGACGCACAAGAGCCATGAGGTGGCGCCAAAGGGCCAAAACCGCAAAGACTACAACTGCAGTACTAAACAGCAACACACAAATAAAACTATAGAAGTAAATAATAAAACACAATTACAGTAAATATAAATAGTAAAACGCAGATAAATCATATAATTAAATAGAAAACACATTTAAATCTATAAAATTAAATAGAAAACAATAAAGCTATATAATTATATAATAAAACGAAATTAAATAATACTATAGAATTACAGGTAAAACACAATTAAATACTGTGGACTCATGAAGGATCTGCAGGTGACTGAACCCAAATCCACCTGGACACACTCTTAGTGTCTCCGAGTGAAGCCGGTTCTATAAATTCGACCCTCCACACTGACCATTGTCACATCCACTTTAAAAAAGAATGGTTCAGAATTCTTTACTGAAATGCAGAAGGATCAACTTTTTTTTTTTGGGTCGAAATAAAAACAAAAACCTCAAATCAACAACATTTAACCAAAAGTGTAATTATTTCAGCTGATAAACTGATTTATCATTCTTTAGCTGCTAAATCAGAAAGACTTTAGATGAACATGAACATTTTATATGTTTATATGAACATTATATATGTTCCTTATTAAAAAGCCAAGTAGAGCAGTCAAATGAAACAGAAGAGTGTACCGCTAACTAACACACTCCCTAACTAACTAACACACTATCTAACTGACTAATACACTACCTAACTGACTAACACACTAACTGACTAACTAACACACTACCTAACTAACACACTACCTGACTAACTAACACACTACCTAACACACTACCTAATACACTACCTAACTAACACACTACCTAAGTGACTAACACACTACCTGACTAACTTACTAACACACTACCTGACTAACTTACTAACACACTACCTAAGTGACTAAAACACTACCTGACTAACACACTATCTAACACACTACCTAAGTGACTAACACACTACCTAAGTGACTAACACACTACCTGACTAACTAACACACTACCTAACACACTACCTAACTGACTAACTAACACACTACCTGACTAACTAACACACCATCTAACTAACACACTACCTGACTAACACACTACCTAACACACTATCTAACACGCTACCTGACGAACGAACACACTACCTAACACACTACCTAACTAACACACTACCTAACACACTACCTAATACACTACCTAACTAACACACTACCTAACACACTACCTAACTAACACACTACCTAACACACTACCTAATACACTACCTAACTAACACACTACCTAAGTGACTAACACACTACCTGACTAACTAACACACTACCTAAGTGACTAACACACTACCTGACTGACTTACTAACACACTACCTAAGTGACTAACACACTACCTGACTAACACACTACCTAACACACTACCTAACTGACTAACTAACACACTACCTAAGTGACTAACACACTATCTAACTAACACACTACCTAACACACTACCTAATACACTACCTAACTAACACACTACCTAAGTGACTAACACACTACCTGACTAACTAACACACTACCTAACACACTACCTAATACACTACCTAACTAACACACTACCTAAGTGACTAACACACTACCTGACTGACTTACTAACACACTACCTAAGTGACTAACACACTACCTGACTAACTAACACACTACCTAAGTGACTAACACACTACCTGACTAACTTACTAACACACTACCTAACTAACTAACACACTACCTGACTAACACACTACCTAACACACTACCTAACTGACTAACTAACACACTACCTAAGTGACTAACACACTATCTAACTAACACACTACCGAACACACTACCTAAAACACTAACTAACTAACACACTACCTAAGTGACTAACACACTACCTGACTAACTAACACACTACCGAACACACTACCTAATACACTACCTAACTAACACACTACCTAAGTGACTAACACACTACCTGACTAACTAACACACTACCTAACACACTACCTAACACACTACCTAACTAACACACTACCTAAGTGACTAACACACTACCTGACTAACTAACACACTACCTAAGTGACTAACACACTACCTGACTAACTAACACACTACCTAAGTGACTAACACACTACCTGACTAACTAACACACTACCTAAGTGACTAACACACTACCTGACTGACTTACTAACACACTACCTAAGTGACTAACACACTACCTGACTAACACACTACCTAACACACTACCTAACTGACTAACTAACACACTACCTAAGTGACTAACACACTATCTAACTAACACACTACCGAACACACTACCTAATACACTACCTAACTAACACACTACCTAAGTGACTAACACACTACCTGACTAACTAACACACTACCTAACACACTACCTAATACACTACCTAACTAACACACTACCTAAGTGACTAACACACTACCTGACTAACTAACACACTACCTAAGTGACTAACACACTACCTAAGTGACTAACACACTACCTAAGTGACTAACACACTACCTGACTAACTTACTAACACACTACCTAAGTGACTAAAACACTACCTGACTAACTTACTAACACACTACCTAACACACTACCTAACACACTACCTAACTAACACACTACCTAAGTGACTAACACACTACCTGACTAACTAACACACTACCTAAGTGACTAACACACTACCTGACTAACTAACACACTACCTGACTAACACACTACCTAACACACTATCTAACACGCTACCTGACGAACGAACACACTACCTAACACACTACCTAACTAACACACTACCTAACACACTACCTAATACACTACCTAACTAACACACTACCTAACACACTACCTAACTAACACACTACCTAACACACTACCTAATACACTACCTAACTAACACACTACCTAAGTGACTAACACACTACCTGACTAACTAACACACTACCTAACTGACTAACACACTACCTGACTGACTTACTAACACACTACCTAAGTGACTAACACACTACCTGACTAACACACTACCTAACACACTACCTAACTGACTAACTAACACACTACCTAAGTGACTAACACACTATCTAACTAACACACTACCGAACACACTACCTAATACACTACCTAACTAACACACTACCTAAGTGACTAACACACTACCTGACTAACTAACACACTACCTAACACACTACCTAATACACTACCTAACTAACACACTACCTAAGTGACTAACACACTACCTGACTGACTTACTAACACACTACCTAAGTGACTAACACACTACCTGACTAACTAACACACTACCTAAGTGACTAACACACTACCTGACTAACTTACTAACACACTACCTAAGTGACTAACACACTACCTGACTAACACACTACCTAACACACTACCTAACTGACTAACTAACACACTACCTAAGTGACTAACACACTATCTAACTAACACACTACCTAACACACTACCTAATACACTACCTAACTAACACACTACCTAAGTGACTAACACACTACCTGACTAACTAACACACTACCGAACACACTACCTAATACACTACCTAACTAACACACTACCTAACTGACTAACACACTACCTGACTAACTAACACACTACCTAACACACTACCTAATACACTACCTAACTAACACACTACCTAACTAACTAACAAACTAACTAACTAACTAACACACTACCTAAGTGACTAACACACTACCTGACTAACTAACACACTACCTAAGTGACTAACACACTACCTGACTAACTAACACACTACCTAAGTGACTAACACACTACCTGACTGACTTACTAACACACTACCTAAGTGACTAACACACTACCTGACTAACACACTACCTAACACACTACCTAACTGACTAACTAACACACTACCTAAGTGACTAACACACTATCTAACTAACACACTACCGAACACACTACCTAATACACTACCTAACTAACACACTACCTAAGTGACTAACACACTACCTGACTAACTAACACACTACCTAACACACTACCTAATACACTACCTAACTAACACACTACCTAACTGACTAACTAACACACTACCTAAGTGACTAACACACTATCTAACTAACACACTACCTAACACACTACCTAACTGGCTAACACACTACCTAACACACTATCTAACACACTACCTGACTAACTAACACACTACCTAACTAACACACTACCTGACAAACTAACACACTACCTAACACACTATCTAACACACTACCTGACTAACACCCTACCTAACTAACACACTATCTGACTAACACACTACCTGACTAACACACTACCTAACACACTACCTGACTAGCACACTACCTAACACACTATCTAACACGCTACCTGACTAACTAACACACTACCTAACACACTACCTAACACACTACCTAATGCACTACCTAACTAACACACTACCTAAGTGACTAACACACTACCTGACTAACTTACTAACACACTACCTAAGTGACTAACACACTACCTAACTAACACACTACCTGACTAACACACTATCTAACACACTACCTAAGTGACTAACACACTACCTAACTAACACACTACCTGACTAACACACTACCTAACACACTACCTAAGTGACTAACACACTACCTAACACACTACCTAACTAACACACTACCTAACTAACACCCTACCTGACTAACTAACACACTACCTAACTAACACACTACCTGACAAACTAACACACTACCTAACACACTATCTAACACACTACCTGACTAACACCCTACCTAACTAACACACTATCTGACTAACACACTACCTGACTAACACACTACCTAACACACTACCTGACTAGCACACTACCTAACACACTATCTAACACGCTACCTGACTAACTAACACACTACCTAACACACTACCTAACACACTACCGAATGCACTACCTAACTAACACACTACCTAAGTGACTAACACACTACCTGACTAACTAACACACTATCTAAGTGACGAACACACTACCTAAGTGACTAACACACTACCTGACTAACTTACTAACACACTACCTAAGTGACTAACACACTACCTGACTAACTTACTAACACACTACCTAAGTGACTAACACACTACCTAACTAACACACTACCTGACTAACACACTATCTAACACACTACCTAAGTGACTAACACACTACCTAACTAACACACTACCTGACTAACACACTACTTAACACACTACCTAAGTGACTAACACACTACCTAACACACTACCTAACTAACACACTACCTAACTAACACCCTACCTGACTAACTAACACACTACCTAACTAACACACTACCTAACACACTACCTAACTAACACCCTACCTGACTAACTAACACACTACCTAACTAACACCCTACCTGACTAACTAACACACTACCTAACTAACACCCTACCTGACTAACTAACACACTACCTAACTAACACACTACCTAACTAACACCCTACCTGACTAACTAACACACTACCTAACTAACACACTACCTATCTAACACGCTACCTGACTAACTAACACACTACCTAACTAACACATTACCTATCTAACACGCTACCTGACTAACTAACACACTACCTAACTAACACACTACCTAACACACTACCTGACTAACACACTACCTAACACACCATCTAACACGCTACCTGACTAACTAACACACTACCTAACTAACACCCTACCTGACTAACTAACACACTACCTAACTAACACACTACCTAACTAACACGCTACCTGACTAACTAACACACTACCTAACTAACACACGACCTAACTAACACGCTACCTGACTCACTAACACACTACCTGACTAACACACTACCTAACTAACACCCTACCTGACTAACTAACACACTACCTAACTAACACACTACCTAACACGCTACCTGACTAACTAACACACTAGCTAACACACGACCTAACTAACACGCTACCTGACTAACTAACACACTACCTGACTAACACACTACCTAACTAACACCCTACCTGACTAACTAACACACTACCTAACTAACACACTACCTAACTAACACCCTACCTGACTAACTAACACACTACCTAACTAACACACTACCTAACTAACACACTACCTGACTAACTAACACACTACCTAACTAACACACTACCTAACTAACACGCTACCTGACTAACACACTACCTAACTAACACACTACCTAACACACTACCTAACTAACACACTACCTAACACACTATCTAACACGCTACCTGACTAACACGCTACCTGACTAACCAACACACTACCTAACTGACACACTACCTAACACGCTACCTGACTAACTAACACACTACTTAACTAACACACTACCTAACACACTACCTAACACACTATCTAACACGCTACCTGACTAACTAACACACTACCTAACTAACACACTACCTAACTAACACGCTACCTGACTAACTAACACACTACCTAACACACTACCTAACTAACACGCTACCTGACTAACTAACACACTACCTAACTAACACACTACCTAACTAACACCCTACCTGACTAAGTAACACACTACCTAACTAACACACTACCTAACTAACACGCTACCTGACTAACACACTACCTAACTAACACCCTACCTGACTAACTAACACACTACCTAACTAACACACTACCTAACTAACACGCTACCTGACTACCACACTACCTAACTAACACACTACCTGACTAAGTAACACACTACCTAACTAACACACTACCTAACTAACACACTACCTAACTAACACCCTACCTGACTAACTAACACACTACCTAACTAACACACTACCTAACTAACACACTACCTAACTAACACGCTACCTGACTACCACACTACCTAACTAACACACTACCTGACTAACTAACTCGCTGTGTTGAGTCCAGAGGTGTTAACTCCACTGGACTTTCAGAAAGTTTCTCCAGGAGTCTCATTCACTTCTTCAGTCCAGCTGGTTGATTAACCAGCTCTGATTAACCAGCTCTGATTAACCAGCTCTGGAGAACCTTGACCTGGAGAACCTTGACCTGGAGAACAGAGAACCCTCACAGATCACTGCTGTGTGGGTGTGGCCCCTCATGAACTGCTTTACTTCAAGCCCCGCCCCTCCTACCCCCCGCACTCCCCTCTCTATTTTGGTGCTCCCTCGCTGCCAAGCCCCTGACGTAATGCTCCGCTGTTAATGATTAGCATGTGGAAACCAGCAGCGCGAGCTCTGCTGCGTCAAGGTGTCACACACCAAACCGGAAATGTACCGGAAGAGCATTCAAATTAAAAGCAAGATATCTCTATCTGTCTCTATCGGTCTGCCCCTGTCCATCGATCCGTGAAACAAAGCCCCTAACCCCCCCACGAGTTTTGGTTTGTTTTATAGAAATTATCAGCTTTGTCTTTGTCATATTAAATTTGGTAATGAACGTTTTCAGAAGAAGAAAAAGAAGAAGACTAATCTGCTTCCAGTTTAGTCTCATCTGGTTCTGTTTAGGTCTCGTTTGGTTCTGGTTTGGTATAGTTTGGTTCTGGTTAGGTTTCATTTGATTCTGGTTTGGTATAGTTTGGTTCTGGTTAGGTTTCGTTTGGTTCTGGTTTGGTAGTTTGGTTCTGGTTGGGTCTCGTTTGGTTCTGGTTTGGTATAGTTTGGTTCTGGTTAGGTTTCGTTTGGTTCTGGTTTGGTATAGTTTGGTTCTGGTTTGGTTTTGTTTGGTTCTGGTTTGGTATAGTTTGGTTCTGGTTAGGTTTCATTTGGTTCTGGTTTGGTATAGTTTGGTTCTGGTTAGGTCTAGTTTGGTTCTGGTTTGGTATAGTTTGGTTCTGGTTAGGTTTCATTTGGTTCTGGTTTGGTATAGTTTGGTTCTGGTTAGGTTTCGTTTGGTTCTGGTTTGGTATAGTTTGGTTCTGGTTGGGTCTTGTTTGGTTCTGGTTGGGTCTTCTTACGTGGTGTGGGGTGTTGCTGACGAGTGTCTGGCTGAGGTCAGTCACTAACTGGTTCCAGGAGACCCGAGTCAAATTAATTGTAACCACTACCGGTTCTGTACTGACCTATCAGTGTATTATCAGTAACATCTGGTAGATTGGCGTTAACCAGTAACATCTGGTAGATTGGTGTTAACCAGTAACATCTGGTAGATTGGTTAATATCTGGTTAACCCTAATCCATCTGAAACTTACAATTAAATGTTATGGTTTGATTTGGTCTTCAGCCTCTTCTTCCTCTCGTGGGTCACGGGGGTTGCTGCGGGGTAATGACATCTTCACCATCGACCAGTGATTGACGGTGAAGATGCGCGGGACTTTATTTTGAAGGGTGTCAGACAGGAAGTGACGTCCTGCATCCCGCCGAGCTTGACCAGTGCCGCCCAGAGCGGCCGAACTGTCGGAGCGAAAGTTAGTCCAGATGGAGAACCGGACGGGCCCGGAGCGACGGGCCGCCGCGCCCCCGGAGCAGTGAGCCGCCGCCCGCCAGACCCACCGGGGACCGCCCGCCGAGCCCGGAGGTACGAACCGAGAACCGGGTCCTGCTGGCCGGAGCGCCTCTCCGGAGGAAAACCACCACCGGACCGCGGGTCGGTCCTCCCGTTCCGGAGGGTCAGGTCCGACTAGTTAGTCCGGTTAACCCGGTTAGTCTGGTTAACCTGGTTAGTCCGGTTAGCGGGTTAGTCCGCGCTATTACCGTTAGTTAGTCCGGCGCTATTACCGGGAGAACTCCGGTAACGTTAAAGTTGGGTCTCCGCGGGAAAGTTGTGGACGAGGACACACACACACACACACACACACACACACACACACACACACACACACACACACACACACACACACACACACACACACAGCAGTGACAGATTTAGCCAGAGGCTAATGCTAGCGTTAGCCCGTTAGCCTCCCGTTAAATCGCGGGGGGACGTGGACGTGGTCCCCCCGCGGCTCCCGCCCCCCACCGGCCCCTGTCGGTCACCGGCTCCTGCCTCTGGAACATTCCGGGACGCGTCAGACCAGCCGGCGGCGGTATTTTTAGGAACGGGAGGAACAGAGGAGAACTTCCGGTCTGGAGGGGAGAACAGGAAGTTGTGGGGTAGGGGGGTCCTAAGGGGGTTCCTCCAATAGGGGGGTCCTAAGGGGGCTCCTCCAATGGAAACAAGGTGGCGTCTCCAGTGGGGGGGGTCCGCTGATAGTGATGGTTATGATGGTGATGGTGGTGATGATGATGGTGATGTGATGGTGATTATCATAATGATGATGGTGATGGTGGTGATGATAGTGATGGTGATGATGGTGGTGATGATAGTGATGGTGATGATGATGGTGATGATAGTGATAGTGGTGGTGATGATGATAGTGATAGTGGTGGTGATGATGGTGCTCGTGCTGCTGCTGGTGATGCTAGTGCTCGTGGTGGTGCTGCTGGTGCTCGTGCTGCTGGTCCTCGTGGTGCTTGTGGTGCTGCTGGTGCTTGTGCTGGTCCTGCTGCTGCTGCTGCTGCTGCTGGTGCTGCTGCTGCTGCTGCTCGTGCTCGTGGTGGTGCTGCTGGTGCTCGTGCTGCTGCTGGTGCTGCTCGTGCTCGTGGTGGTGCTGCTGGTGCTCGTGCTGCTGCTGGTGCTGCTCGTGCTCGTGGTGGTGCTGCTGGTGCTCGTGCTGCTGGTCCTGCTGGTCCTCGTGGTGCTTGTGGTGCTGCTCGGGGTGATGGTGCTGGTGATGATGGTGATTATGATGGTGATGATCATAATGATGATGGTGCTGGTGATGATGGTGATAGTGATGATAGTGATGGTGATAATGGTTGTGCGTTTCAGAGGGACTCCCTGAGGCGCGGCTGAAGCTGATGTGACGGCGTGCTGGAACAAAGCTGACTCAGCAGAAACCCACCCCTGTGGGCGTGACTCAGCAGCAGCTCGTATCACCTGATTGCCCCGCCGTCCCCCCCACGCCCCTGCTTCCAGCGGCCAGAGCTCAGAATGGCACAGCTGGGCTTCAGCTGATTGGACCACCGGCCCCCCCGCCGGGCGAAGCAGCAGCTGATTGGACCGCCGGCCCCCCCCCGGGTGGAGCAGCAGCTGATTGGACCGCCGGCCCCCCCGCCGGGCAGAGCAGCAGCCGATTGGACCACCGGACCCTCTCCAGTTGTAACTGAACGTGGGTGTGACATTTGTGGGAGGACCCGGTGCCCCCCCAGCTCATCGGCCTCTGCCCCCCCCCCGGTCATGATGTTCCGGGACCAGGTGGGCGTGCTGGCCGGCTGGTTCAAGGGCTGGAACGAGTGTGAGCAGACGGTGGCACTGCTGTCGCTGCTGAAGCGGGTCAGCCGGACTCAGGCCCGCTTCCTGCAGCTCTGCCTGGAGCACTCCCTGAGCGACTGCAGCGAGCTGCTCGCCCTGGAGGGGGCGGCCAACAGCCCAGGTAGGGGGCTCCCCGCCCCGCGCCACGCCAAAACCTGCACCGCACCAGCACCTCACCCGCACCGCATCCTTTAGGGACACTCCTCACCTTTTAGGGACACTCCTCACCCTTTTGGGTCGCTCCTCAAACTTTAGGGTCACTCCTCACCCTTTAGGGACACTCCTCACCCTTTAGGGACACTCCTCACCTTTCAGGGACACTCCTAACCCTTTTGGGACACTCCTCACCCTTTAGGGTCACTCCTCACCCTTTAGGGACACTCCTCACCTTTTAGGGACACTCCTCACCCTTTAGGGACACTCCTCACCATTTAGGGACACTCCTCACCCTTTAGGGTCACTCCTCACCTTTTAGGGACACTCCTCACCCTTTAGGTACACTCCTCACCTTTTAGGGACACTCCTCACCCTTTAGGGTCACTCCTCACCTTTTAGGGACACTCCTCACCCTTTAGGTACACTCCTCATCTTTAGGGTCACTCCTCACCCTTTAGGGACACTCCTCACCTTTTAGGGACACTCCTCACCCTTTAGGGACACTCCTCACCTTTTAGGGACGCTCCTCACCCTTTAGGGTCACTCCTCACCGTTTAGGGACACTCCTCACCCTTTAGGTACACTCCTCACCTTTTAGGGACACTCCTCACCTTTTAGGGACACTCCTCACCTTTTAGGGACACTCCTCACCCTTTAGGTACACTCCTCACCTTTTAGGGACACTCCTCACCCTTTAGGGTCACTCCTCACCCTTTAGGGACACTCCTCACCCTGTAGGGTCACTCCTCAATCTTTAGGGACACTCCTCACCTTTTAGGGACACTCTTCCCCCTTAAGGGACACTCCTCCCCCTTAAGGGTCACTCCTCACCCTTTAGGGACACTCCTCACCCTGTAGGGTCACTCCTCAATCTTTAGGGACACTCCTCACCTTTTAGGGACACTCTTCCCCCTTAAGGGACACTCCTCCCCCTTAAGGGGCACTCCTCACCCTTTAGGGACACTCCTCACCCTTTAGGGTCACTCCTAAGGGTGTGACTTTTAGCTCAGTGTCCATTAGCTCAGTATCCGTTAGCTCAGTGTCCGTTAGCACAGTCTCTTTTAGCTCAGTGTCTGTTAGCTCAGTGTCTGTTAGCTCAGTGTCTGTTAGCTCAGTGTGCGTTAGCTCAGTGTCCATTAGCTCAGTGTCCGTTAGCTCAGTAGCTGTTAGCTCAGTGTCTTTTAGCTCAGTGTCTGTTAGCTCAGTGTCTGTTAGCCCAGTGTCTGTTAGCTCAGTGTCTTTTAGCTCAGTGTCTGTTAGCTCAGTGTCTGTTAGCCCAGTAGCTGTTAGCTCAGTGTCTGTTAGCTCAGTGTCTGTTAGCCCAGTGGCTGTTAGCTCAGTGTCATTTAGCTCAGTGTCAGTTAGCTCAGTGTCTGTTAGCCCAGTAGCTGTTAGCTCAGTGTCTTTTAGCTCAGTGTCTGTTAGCTCAGTGTCCATTAGCTCAGTGTCCATTAGCTCAGTGTCCGTTAGCTCGGTACCAGCTGTTAGCCCAGAGGCTAATGGTGTGTGGGGGTCATCAGAGGGTTAACCCATCTGGAGCAGCTATTTGGAACGCGGCGTCCAGATGAATGGCATGCGGCCTGACCTACTTCTGGAGGCTGAGAGGCCGCCTTGTTTGGGACACGGCTTGTTGAGATGCAGGGGGGGTCGAACGTGAACCTCGCCGTGGGGGGGGGGGGTCACACACTCTCAGGGAGTCGAACCTGAATCCCCGGGGGGGGGTGTCCCACACTGGTTGGGGCAGTACAGGTTGTGTGTTTTCTATTTCTGTCTGAGCGTCTTGGGGGTCAAACCAGGTTCAGAGGGGGGGGGGCAGTGACTTTTGCAGAATCAAACTGGTTTTCATGGAATGAAGCTTCCATGTTTCCCTGAAGCTGAACAAAACCTCTGTAAAGTAAAGCCAGTATTACTCACACACACACACACACACACACACACACACAGTCGGCCTGTGTTCCTTCTGTGTTAGCGTTAGCGTAGTAGCGCTGCACCAGTGGGCCAACGTCGACTTCCTGTTTGGAGAACGATCCTCGTCTGCCCCAGTTTGTGTGTGTGTGTGTCTGTCTGTCTGTCTGTCTGTCTGTCTGTGTGTGTGTGTGTGTGTGTGTGTGTGTGTGTGTGATGGTCAGTATTACTCAGAGGGTTCTGGCGGTCTGGTCTGGACCAGCGTTCCCACTGGGGGGGGTTCTGGAATGTGGGCACGTAGGAGAACACTTGAGTCAGTCAGGTGGGGGCTTTTCCATTTGGGGGGAGAAGGAAAACCAATCCCACCTTCAGGTCTCCTGAGTCCACCAGGGTGGGGGAGGGGATGATGATGGGGGGGTGAAGATGTGAGAGAACCGGTACAGAACCTCATGGACCCGTTCAGAGACCCTAACCCCCTGACCCCTAACCCTACCCTACCCCCACCCCTACACATGATTGCACATGAAGCTGTGACTCTCCTGAAGCCTCTCCTGGTGTCTCTGGAGCCTCAGAGGAACTGGTTTCAGCCGTGAGCTCAGGGTTTATTTGTGGACGTGACGCCGGTTTCTGTGAATCTGTTCTAACCTCAAGAATGAGGACAGACCAGCTGCCAGAGCAGCAGGAGGGGCAGGACTGAAGCTGGACTCGCTCCGCTCTGCAGCTTCAGGTGTCAGCATGTGGAAACAGGAGGCTGAAACGGGACCAGCTGCTCTACATGTGGAAACAAGAGGCTGAAACGGGACCAGCTGCTCTACATGTGGAAACAGGAGGCTGAAACGGGACCAGCTGCTCTACATGTGGAAACAGGAGGCTGAAACGGGACCAGCTGCTCTACATGTGGAAACAGGAGACTGAAACGGGACCAGCGGCTCTACATGTGGAAAGAAGAGGCTGAAACGGGACCAGCTGCTCTACATGTGGAAACAGGAGCCTGAAACGGGACCAGCTGCTCTACATGTGGAAACAGGAGGCTGAAACGGGACCAGCTGCTCTACATGTGGAAACAAGAGGCTGAAACGGGACCAGCTGCTCTACATGTGGAAACAAGAGACTGAAACGGGACCAGCTGCTCTACATGTGGAAACAGGAGCCTGAAACGGGACCAGCGGCTCTACATGTGGAAACAGGAGCCTGAAACGGGACCAGCTGCTCTACATGTGGAAACAAGAGGCTGAAACAGGACCAGCTGTTCTACATGTGGAAACAAGAGGCTGAAACGGGACAAGCTGCTCTACATGTGAAAACAAGAGGCTGAAACAGGACCAGCTGCTCTACATGTGGAAACAAGAGGCTGAAACAGGACCAGCTGCTCTACATGTGGAAACAAGAGGCTGAAACGGGACAAGCTGCTCTCCATGTGGAAACAGGAGCCTGAAACGGGACCAGCTGCTCTACATGTGGAAACAAGAGGCTGAAACGGAACCAGCTGCTCTACATGTGGAAACAGGAGCCTGAAACGGGACCAGCTGCTCTACATGTGGAAACAAGAGGCTGAAACAGGACCAGCTGCTCTACATGTGGAAACAAGAGCCTGAAACGGGACCAGCGGCTCTACATGTGGAAACAAGAGGCTGAAACGGAACCAGCTGCTCTACATGTGGAAACAGGAGCCTGAAACGGGACCAGCTGCTCTACATGTGGAAACAAGAGGCTGAAACAGGACCAGCTGCTCTACATGTGGAAACAAGAGGCTGAAACGGGACAAGCTGCTCTACATGTGGAAACAAGAGGCTGAAACAGGACCAGCTGCTCTACATGTGGAAACAAGAGGCTGAAACGGGACCAGCTGCTCTACATGTGGAAACAGGAGCCTGAAACGGGACCAGCTGCTCTACATGTGGAAACAAGAGGCTGAAACGGAACCAGCTGCTCTACATGTGGAAACAAGAGGCTGAAACGGGACCAGCTGCTCTACATGTGGAAACAGGAGGCTGAAACGGGACCAGCTGCTCTACATGTGGAAACAGGAGGCTGAAACGGGACCAGCTGCTCTACATGTGGAAACAGGAGACTGAAACGGGACCAGCGGCTCTACATGTGGAAAGAAGAGGCTGAAACGGGACCAGCTGCTCTACATGTGGAAACAGGAGGCTGAAACGGGACCAGCTGCTCTACATGTGGAAACAGGAGGCTGAAACGGGACCAGCTGCTCTACATGTGGAAACAAGAGGCTGAAACTGGACCAGCTGCTCTACATGTGGAAACAAGAGACTGAAACGGGACCAGCTGCTCTACATGTGGAAACAGGAGCCTGAAACGGGACCAGCTGCTCTACATGTGGAAACAGGAGCCTGAAACGGGACCAGCGGCTCTACATGTGGAAACAAGAGGCTGAAACGGAACCAGCTGCTCCACATGTGGAAACAGGAGCCTGAAACGGGACCAGCTGCTCTACATGTGGAAACAAGAGGCTGAAACGGGACAAGCTGCTCTACATGTGGAAACAAGAGGCTGAAACAGGACCAGCTGCTCTACATGTGGAAACAAGAGGCTGAAACGGGACAAGCTGCTCTACATGTGGAAACAGGAGCCTGAAACGGGACCAGCTGCTCTACATGTGGAAACAAGAGGCTGAAACGGAACCAGCTGCTCTACATGTGGAAACAGGAGCCTGAAACGGGACCAGCTGCTCTACATGTGGAAACAAGAGGCTGAAACAGGACCAGCTGCTCTACATGTGGAAACAGGAGGCTGAAACGGGACCAGCTGCTCTACATGTGGAAACAGGAGCCTGAAACGGGACCAGCTGCTCTACATGTGGAAACAAGAGGCTGAAACGGAACCAGCTGCTCTACATGTGGAAACAGGAGCCTGAAACGGGACCAGCTGCTCTACATGTGGAAACAAGAGGCTGAAACGGGACCAGCTGCTCTACATGTGGAAACAAGAGGCTGAAACGGGACAAGCTGCTCTACATGTGGAAACAAGAGACTGAAACGGGACCAGCGGCTCTACGTGTGGAAACAAGAGGCTGAAACGGGACCAGCGGCTCTACATGTGGAAACCAGAGGTTGAAACGGGACCAGCGGCTCTACATGTGGAAACAAGAGGCTGAAACGGGACCAGCGGCTCTACATGTGGAAACAAGAGCCTGAAACGGGACCAGCTGCTCTACATGTGGAAACAAGAGGCTGAAACGGGACCAGCGGCTCTACATGTGGAAACAAGAGGCTGAAACGGGACCAGCTGCTCTACATGTGGAAACAGAAGGCTGAAACGGGACCAGCTGCTCTACATGTGGAAACAGGAGGCTGAAACGGGATCAGCTGCTCTACATGTGGAAACCAGAGGTTGAAACGGGACCAGCGGCTCTACATGTGGAAACAAGAGGCTGAAACGGGACCAGCGGCTCTACATGTGGAAACAAGAGACTGAAACGGGACCAGCTGCTCTACATGTGGAAACAAGAGGCTGAAACTGGACCAGCTGCTCTACATGTGGAAACAAGAGGCTGAAACGGGACAAGCTGCTCTACATGTGGAAACAAGAGGCTGAAACAGGACCAGCTGCTCTACATGTGGAAACAAGAGGCTGAAACGGGACAAGCTGCTCTACATGTGGAAACAGGAGCCTGAAACGGGACCAGCTGCTCTACATGTGGAAACAAGAGGCTGAAACGGAACCAGCTGCTCTACATGTGGAAACAGGAGCCTGAAACGGGACCAGCTGCTCTACATGTGGAAACAAGAGGCTGAAACAGGACCAGCTGCTCTACATGTGGAAACAAGAGGCTGAAACGGGACAAGCTGCTCTACATGTGGAAACAGGAGCCTGAAACGGGACCAGCTGCTCTACATGTGGAAACAAGAGGCTGAAACGGAACCAGCTGCTCTACATGTGGAAACAGGAGCCTGAAACGGGACCAGCTGCTCTACATGTGGAAACAAGAGGCTGAAACAGGACCAGCTGCTCTACATGTGGAAACAAGAGGCTGAAACGGGACAAGCTGCTCTACATGTGGAAACAGGAGCCTGAAACGGGACCAGCTGCTCTACATGTGGAAACAAGAGGCTGAAACGGGACAAGCTGCTCTACATGTGGAAACAAGAGGCTGAAACGGGACCATCTGCTCTACATGTGGAAACAAGAGGCTGAAACGGGACCAGCGGCTCTACGTGTGGAAACCAGAGGATGAAACGGGAACAGCGGCTCTACATGTGGAAACAAGAGGCTGAAACGGGACCAGCGGCTCTACATGTGGAAACAAGAGCCTGAAACGGGACCAGCTGCTCTACATGTGGAAACAAGAGACTGAAACGGGACCAGCGGCTCTACATGTGGAAACAAGAGGCTGAAACGGGACCAGCTGCTCTACATGTGGAAACAGAAGGCTGAAACGGGACCAGCTGCTCTACATGTGGAAACATGAGGCTGAAACGGGATCAGCTGCTCTACATGTGGAAACCGGAGGTTGACACGGGACCAGCGGCTCTACATGTGGAAACAAGAGGCTGAAACGGGACAAGCGGCTCTACATGTGGAAACAAGAGCCTGAAACGGGACCAGCGGCTCTACATGTGGAAACAAGAGACTGAAACGGGACCAGCTGCTCTACATGTGGAAACAAGAGGCTGAAACAGGACCAGCTGCTCTACATGTGGAAACAAGAGGCTGAAACGGGACAAGCTGCTCTACATGTGGAAACAAGAGGCTGAAACAGGACCAGCTGCTCTACATGTGGAAACAAGAGGCTGAAACGGGACAAGCTGCTCTACATGTGGAAACAGGAGCCTGAAACGGGACCAGCTGCTCTACATGTGGAAACAAGAGGCTGAAACGGAACCAGCTGCTCTACATGTGGAAACAGGAGCCTGAAACGGGACCAGCTGCTCTACATGTGGAAACAAGAGGCTGAAACAGGACCAGCTGCTCTACATGTGGAAACAAGAGGCTGAAACGGGACAAGCTGCTCTACATGTGGAAACAGGAGCCTGAAACGGGACCAGCTGCTCTACATGTGGAAACAAGAGGCTGAAACGGAACCAGCTGCTCTACATGTGGAAACAGGAGCCTGAAACGGGACCAGCTGCTCTACATGTGGAAACAAGAGGCTGAAACAGGACCAGCTGCTCTACATGTGGAAACAGGAGGCTGAAACGGGACAAGCTGCTCTACATGTGGAAACAAGAGACTGAAACGGGACCAGCGGCTCTACGTGTGGAAACAAGAGGCTGAAACGGGACCAGCTGCTCTACATGTGGAAACCAGAGGTTGAAACGGGACCAGCGGCTCTACATGTGGAAACAAGAGGCTGAAACGGGACCAGCGGCTCTACATGTGGAAACAAGAGGCTGAAACGGGACCAGCGGCTCTACATGTGGAAACAAGAGCCTGAAACGGGACCAGCTGCTCTACATGTGGAAACAAGAGACTGAAACGGGACCAGCGGCTCTACATGTGGAAACAAGAGGCTGAAACAGGACCAGCTGCTCTACATGTGGAAACAGAAGGCTGAAACGGGACCAGCTGCTCTACATGTGGAAACAGGAGGCTGAAACGGGACCAGCGGCTCTACATGTGGAAACAAGAGACAAACGGGATCAGCTGCTCTACATGTGGAAACCAGAGGTTGAAACGGGACCAGCGGCTCTACATGTGGAAACAAGAGGCTGAAACGGGACAAGCGGCTCTACATGTGGAAACAAGAGCCTGAAACGGGACCAGCGGCTCTACATGTGGAAACAAGAGACTGAAACGGGACCAGCGGCTCTATGTGTGGAAACAAGAGACTGAAACGGGACCAGCGGCTCTACATGTGGAAACAAGAGCCTGAAACGGGACCAGCTGCTCTACGTGTGGAAACAAGAGACTGAAACGGGACCAGCGGCTCTACGTGTGGAAACAAGAGACTGAAACGGGACCAGCGGCTCTATGTGTGGAAACAAGAGGCTGAAACGGGACCAGCGGCTCTATGTGTGGAAACAAGAGGCTGAAACGGGACCAGCGGCTCTATGTGTGGAAACAAGAGGCTGAAACGGGACCAGCGGCTCTATGTGTGGAAACAAGAGACTGAAACGGGACCAGCGGCTCTATGTGTGGAAACAAGAGGCTGAAACGGGACCAGCGGCTCTACGTGTGGAAACAAGAGACTGAAACGGGACCAGCTGCTCTACGTGTGGAAACAAGAGCCTGAAACGGGACCAGCGGCTCTACGTGTGGAAACAAGAGCCTGAAACGGGACCAGCGGCTCTATGTGTGGAAACAAGAGCCTGAAACGGGACCAGCTGCTCTACGTGTGGAAACAAGAGACTGAAACGAGCCTCCCGCTAATGGAAGCTGCTGAAGCTCCTGAAGCCTCAGCGTCGCTGGTGGAACAGATGCTGGAGCACCAGCAGGCTGTTCACCAACAGGCTGTTCACCAACAGGCAGTCAGGGTTAAGGTCGTGATGGGTGTAGCCGTGGTGGGAGGAGCCTGTTGAGGCGGGATGAGTATCTCCTAGCAACGACTGGATGATGCTTCATGATTTCCTGTAGTTCAGATGTCCATCAGCTTTAAGCTGCAAAGAGATGCAGACTGTTTACAAACAACACAGAGAAAACATCCATCATTCATCCGTCCATCATCCATCATTCATCCGTCCATCATCCATTCATCCATCATCCATCCATCCATCCATCATCCATCCATCCATCAGACTTCCTGTTCCTCCACTAACATGGGGCCACGTCCAACCAGCGGGCTGAACCGAACACGGATGCTGCTCTGCTCTGATTGGGCCTCTGTGTGTTTGAGCTCTGATCACATGTTTCAGCCGGATGCTGAAGCTCCGCCCCTCAGGCTGTGTGTCAGTCAGACATAGAAGACACCTCCAGGAGACCTTTGACCTCCAGGAGACCTTTGACCTCCAGGCTGTTACTGCTAGCAGATTATGGTTATCATTATTGCCTCAGGAAGGAAACAAGGAAAGAAGGAAGGCAGGCAGAGGTATCCAGACAGACAGCGAGGCGGGGGCCGGGAGGGGCCCCTGGCTGCCATTTCCTTAAATAGAGCTGAGGACCAGCCCTGGCAGAGGCTCACATTCTCAGCATGCCACAGTCAGAGGCTCCACCGCCAGAGCGATCTGCCCCCCCACAGGTATACAGAAAAGCCCCACCCTGGGACACCTCTCAGTGTGATGAAAGACCCCACCCCCCACCCCTGGGAAAAAGAGGAGAGGGTGAAAGAAGCAGCATCCAGCTGTTAACCAGCCAGTCAAAGAAGGAGGCGGAGTCAGTGGGTTTGAGCTCTGGTTGGACGCCGGATTGGGGCTGGTTTACCTGGGGGGGCGTTTCCTGCTGATGTGTGTGTGTGTGTGTGTTACGCCTCCCGTGTTTCACATGTGATGATGTCACCTGTGTCAGAGCTCCAAGAGCTTGTAACCATGACAACGCTTTGTCTCTCCTGTGGAGGACAGAGGGCAACACCCTGTTGATGTGCCAGGACTAGTTAGAGTTAGGGGTTAGGTTAGAGGTTAGGTTAGAGGTTAGGTTAGAGGTTAGGTAAGGGGTTAGGTTAGAGGTTAGGTTAGGGGTTAGGTTAGAGGTTAGGGTTAGGGGTTAGGTAAGGGGCTAGGTTAGAGTAATATTTAGGTGTTAGGTTAGAGGTTAGGGGTTAGGTTAGGGGTTAGGTTAGAGGTTAGGTTAGAGGTTAGGGTTAGGGGTTAGGTAAGGGGTTAGGTTAGAGTAATATTTAGGTGTTAGGTTAGAGGTTAGGGGTTAGGTTAGAGGTTAGGTTAGGGGTTCGGTTAGAGGTTCGGGTTCGGGGTTCGGTTCGCGGTTCGGGTTCGGGGTTCGGTTCGCGGTTCGGGTTCGGGGTTCGGTTCGCGGTTCGGGGTTCGGTTCGCGGTTCGGTTCGCGTCCTCTTTCGGTGTTCGGTTTCGCGTTCTGGTTCGGTGTTCGGTTCGCGGTTCGGGGTTCGGTTCGCGTTCTGGTTCGGTGTTCGGTTCGGGGTTCGGTTCGCGTTCTGGTTCGGTGTTCGGTTCGCGGTTCGGGTTCGGGTTCGGTTCGCGTTTCGGTTCGCGTTCTGGTTCGGGGTTCGGTTCGCGGTTCGGGTTCGGGCTTCGGTTCGCGTTCTGGTTCGGTGTTCGGTTCGCGGTTCGGGTTCGGGGTTCGGTTCGCGTTCTCGTTCGGTTCGGGGTTGGGTTCGGGGTTCGGTTCGCGTTCTGGTTCGGTGGTCGGTTCGCGGTTCTGGTTAGGGGTTAGGTTAGAGGTTAGGTTAGAGTTAGGTTTAGGGGTCAGGTTAGAAGTTAGGTTAGGGTTAGGTTAGGGTTAGGGGTTAAGGTTCGGGGTAGTGGTTAGAGGGTTAGGGGTTAAGGTTAGAGTTAGGGGTTAGGTTAGGGGTCAGATGTTAGGGGTTAGAGGTAAGGGTACTCGTCTGTTACCTGATGGAGTTCAGAGTGAGGATGAACCTGTGTGTGATCACACCTGGAGAACAGGTAGCAGCTGTGGTGAAACAACCTGAGGCTGATGAACAGCAGGAGTGTGTCCACACACACACACCAGTCAGCTGGCTGCCCTGAGAGAGACTGTTTTAGTTACCCAGTGCTAACACAGTGCTAACAGCTCCAGTGCTAACAGCGCTTCATCTGTTGATTCTCTTCTTCTTGTTTTTCTTTAATTCCTCTGTTTGAACCCCCACCCCCCCCACCCCCCCATAGGCTAAGGGGCCACAGCGGGTCAGGGGCCTGTGGGGGCCTGTCTGCCCTTCATGTTGGGACATGGGGATGTCTCTGCCCCCTCCCCAGTGGGCGGGGCCTGTGGGATACAACATTACATCATTTATTTAAAGCCTGCTGTCACCCCCCCCTCCTTCCTGAGTTTCCCTGATTAGGGTCACGTGACTGTTTAGGGTTAGGGTCACGTGACGTCCAGTCAGGTTTACCTGCAGGTTTAAATAAATAAACAGGTTGTTTACCTGCTGCTCTGAATGGACTTCATTCATTTATACCAGTGTGTGTGTGTGTGTGTGTGTGTGTGTGTGAAGACATTCTTCTGTGGTATTCCAGCACATTCCTGAACGCTGAGCTGGAGAATCCACTCAGAGCAGGAGGAACTTTTCTTTCCTACGCCTCGCCCCTCCCTCACCCGCCTCCCCCCTCCCCCACCCGCCTGCTGCTGGAGACGGGTGGAGCTAGCAGCATTAGCAGCAGTTGATATAGTGAAGCTAGCAGCATTAGCAGCAGTTGATACCGTGGAGCTAGCAGCATTAGCAGCAGTTGATACAGTGGAGCTAGCAGCATTAGCAGCAGTTGATATGGTGGAGCTAGCAGCATTAGCATCAGTTGTTATAGTGGAGCTAGCAGCATTAGCAGCAGTTGATACAGTGGAGCTAGCAGCATTAGCAACAATTGATACAGTGGAGCTAGCAGCATTAGCAGCAGTTGATACAGTGGAGCTAGCAGCATTAGCAGCAGTTGATATGGTGGAGCTAGCAGCATTAGCAGCAGTTGATATGGTGGAGCTAGCAGCATTAGCAGCAGTTGATACAGTGGAGCTAGCAGCATTAGCAGCAGTTGATATGGTGGAGCTAGCAGCATTAGCAGCAGTTGATATGGTGGAGCTAGCAGCATTAGCAGCAGTTGATATGGTGGAGATAGCAGCATTAGCAGCAGTTGATATGGTGGAGCTAGCAGCATTAGCAGCAGTTGATATGGTGGAGCTAGCAGCATTAGCAGCAGTTGATATGGTGGAGCTAGCAGCATTAGCAGCAGGTAATAAACCTGACAGTTTTAGAAATGCAGTGTTTCACTTTACATGAAAAGTATCACAATAATAACAATAAGCAACAGTAATGAACCCTCAGTGAACCCTCTGTGAAATAAACACATCATATAAATTCAAATATATACCAACTATAACTTATCTGATTAATATCTAATAAATATCTTCTGTACATAATCCAAATATAAATTAAAATTAATCAACAAGTCTTTGAAAGGGTGCATTCAGTCTTGACAACAGAGACTACACCTCCCATCATGCCCGGCGCCAACCAGGAAGTACAGCTGCATTCAGACACAACAATCATTTGTTAAACTGAAGAAACCAAACAGTGACAGAAACCAATAGACACGAGTCCAGTGTTAGCATCACGTCACACTGATTAGCATATTTTTAGCTTTAGCAGCCAATAAACTGTTAGCGTTATACCAAAACAACACGTCACATGGATTAGCATGTTGTTAGCTTTAGCTTTAACAGCCAACAAACTGTTAGAATTACACCTGAACACACAGCAGACAGTGTGAACACAGCAGTGAGTGACAAAGACTCACCAATTGGCTGCAGACGGGTTGGAACTGAGTTTACTTCCTTATGACTGGTCACATGATTCACAGCAGACCTCTTTCTTAAAGGGACAGTACTTACCAGACTATTGAATTCCCTGTACTAATATGTGTTACTGAAGTAGTAAAGAGTTAAAAGTACACAAACAACTAAAACAGAAAACACATTATTAGTTGGGTTAACCTTTAGGTTTATACTTTACTAGTTGTGTTAACCCGTAGGTTTATACTTTACTAGTTGGGTTAATCTTTAGTTTTATACTTTACTAGTTGTGTTAACCCGTAGGTTTATACTTTACTAGTTGGGTTAACCTTTAGTTTTATACTTTACTAGTTGTGTTAACCCGTAGGTTTATACTTTACTATTTGGGTTAACCTTTAGGTTTATACTTTACTAGTTGGGTTAACCTTTAGTTTTACACTTTACTAGTTGTGTTAACCTTGTTACTAGTTGGGTTAACCTTTAGGTTTATACTTTGCTAGTTGGGTTAACCTTTAGTTTTACACTTTACTAGTTGTGTTAACCTTTACTAGTTGGGTTAACCTTTAGTTTTACACTTTACTAGTTGTGTTAACCTTTACTAGTTGGGTTAACCTTTAGTTTACCATCTGGTTAACTGGTTTCTGGATCTGACTCAGACGAAGGAGAATCTCCTCCTTCAGAGGATGATGGGATGAAGGGTGACATCATCAGGAAGAGGATGATGTCACCCCTCCCCCATCATCACAGTCCCCCCCCCAGGCGTGGTCTAACATCTCCCCCCCCCCCAGGCGTGATCAGCCGGTGGCAGAGCGAGCCCCAGGAGGCGGTGATCTCCCTGGTGCTGACCCACCTGCCCCTGCTGAAGCCGGGTAACGTGGAGGCCAAGGGGGAGTACATGCGCCTGCTGCCCCGCATCCTGTCCCACACCATGGAGGGGGGGCGCCACCTGGAGGAGTCTCGCCAGCTGCTGTCCTACGCCCTGATCCACCCCGCCACCTCCCTGGAGGACCGCTCCGCCCTGGCGCTCTGGCTCAACCACCTGGAGGAGAGGGCGGCGGCCCGGGGGGACCCGCTGGCCCGGGGGGACCCGCTGGACCGGCCCCCCCCCGCTGGACAGCACCACCGGCAGGCCACGCCCCCCTCCACCCTGGGCTCCTCAGGCTCCTCCTCCTCAAGTGCGCTGCACCCCCACCAGCGCTACGGCTCCGACGACCGCCTCAACGGCTGGGGGGGCTCCAGGGACCTGGGGGGGGGCTGGACGCATGGCTGTGAGAACGGACACCCCCTCCTCTACCCATCATCCTCTGTTCCAGCCACCATCAACACTCTGGGGACCGGGGGGGGCAGCAGCACCCGTGAGTAGTCCCCCCCACATCCTGAGTGTGTGTGTGTGTGTGTGTGTGTGTGTGTGTGTGTGTGGACATCAGAGACCCTTCTCTGGGAGGGGGGGGTTAGGGTTCAGTTTAGTTCAGCTGGCCGGGGGACACAAAGGGTTAACAGTCACCACACGTATTTTCAGGTGGGCGGGGCCCTCTCAGGTGGGCGGGGCCCTCTCAGGTGGGCGGGGCCCTCTCAGGTGGGCGGGGCCCTCTCAGGTGGGCGGGGCCTGGGCTGTTCAGTGTATTTTTCTGTTTTTTTTCTGGAGACAGAAACAGCTGAGAGTTTATAAATAAAGATTCATTTAAAGCCCAGGAGCCACCCCACCCCCCACCCCCCCGGCGCCGGCTAGCCTACAGTTACCCCCAGGCTGTGGCCTTCAGGCTCTGGCCCCCAGGCTTTGGCTCCCAAGCTCTGGCCCCCAGGCTGTGGCCTTCAGGCTCTGGCCCCCAGGCTCTGGCCCCCAGGCTGTGGCCCCCAGGCTCTGGCCCCCAGGCTGTGGCCTTCAGGCTCTGGCCCCCAGGCTCTGGCCCCCAGGCTGTGGCCTTCAGGCTCTGGCCCTCAGGCTCTGGCCCCCAGGCTTTGGCTCCCAAGCTCTGGCCCCCAAGCTCTGGCCCCCAGGCTTTGGCCCCCAGGCTCTGGCCCCCAAGCTCTGGCCCCCAAGCTCTGGCCCCCAGGCTTTGGCCCCCAGGCTCTGGCCCCCATGCTCTGGCCCCCAGGCTTGGGACCCCAGGCTTTGGCTCCCAGGCTGTGGTGCAGGACTGGTGGACACTTCAAGAAAGCCCCCCCCCCCAGCAAACAGGGATGGACGGGGGGGGATAAAGGTGCGAGTCATGTGACCCCCCCATCATGGTGATGACCACAGAGGTGGAACCATCCAACCATATCAAGCTGCTGACATCACATCCTGTGCCCCCCCCCTGCCTCCGACCCCCCCCAGCCACCCTCACCTTGTAAGGCAGCCTTTGTGGGGGGGTCCAGGGAAGCGGTTAATATTCAGGGGTGGACGGTAATGTTAGCTGGACTCCTATTTTAAAGGGGGCCACAAGGTCCTATAGATAGCCCCCCAGCCAGGGGACGCTTTAGGAGCAGGGCAGCGTCTGGTGGTGGACCCCCCCCCCGTCAGAGAGGCGTCCACCTCATTCAGTAGCCCCCCCCCATCAGAGAGGCATCCACAGCGGGTCACGTCATCATCATCATATTTTATTATAATTATTTTTATCATTATTGTTATTTTATTATCAATATTCTTAATTTCCCTTCAAAATAGTATAAAAAATTAAAATATTATCATTATTTTATTATCATTATGTCATCAGTATTATTGTGTTATGTCATTAATTATTATTACTATATTATTATTATAATTATAATTACTATATAATTACTATATATTATTATTATTATTATTAATCCATCTTTTATGTCATTAAACTCATTATAGTGAAGTCAGTTTTCGTCCAATCAGTGCTGTCAGGCTAGCTGGTTTCATGTTAGCATAGTTCCAGTCAGCTCAGCAGGTTTTGTGGCGTTAGCCTTAGCATAGTCTTAGTCTCACTTTAGCCTTAGCGTTAGCCTTAGTCTTAGCCTCGCTTTAGCCTTAGCGTTAGCCTTAGTCTTAGCCTCGCTTTAGCCTTAGCGTTAGCCTTAGTCTTAGCCTCGCTTTAGCCTTAGCGTTAGCCTTAGCCATAGCCCAGCGCTGCAGTTCCTGACCGGTCTTGTTCCTGCCCTGCAGTCCTGTCGGGGGGGGGCGGCGGCCAGCAGCACAGCCCCCTGAAGCGCTCCGTGTCCCTCACGCCCCCCATGAGTGGCCCCAGCAGCCAGCCCCTGGGCCACGTCTGGCTGTCCCAGGAGGACCTGAGGAGCGCCCGGGGCCCGGCGCCGGACCACGCCCCCCTGTCCCCCCAGAGCAGCATCGCCTCGTCCGGCAGCGGGGGCAGCGAGCACCTGGAGGAGGCGGGGCTGGGCGGGGGCGGGGCTCTGCACCGCAGCTCGTTCCACGAGGACGGCAGCGGCATGAGGGGTGAGTGTGACCCCCCCGGCCTGAAGCCGCCGCACATTTCACCAGTCACACCTCAGGGTCAGGAGGGAGTCCAGACCAGCACCTGAGCCCCCACGAAGCTGACAGGAAGCAGGAAACAGGAAGCAGGAAGCGCCGCCGGTCTGATGGCGTTCTTCTCTCCACAGACGTTCCTGCGTGGCTCAAGAGTCTCCGCCTCCACAAGTACGCCGCTCTGTTCTCCACCCTGACCTACGACCAGATGCTGTCGCTGACGGAGGAGCAGCTGGAGGCACAGGTCACACACACACACACACACACACACACACACACACACACACACACACACACACACACAGTCTATTCTGGACACAGGAAGTGACCCGGCGCAGCAGGAAGTGCTTCCCTTCCTGCAGGTGCTGCGCCCACACAGGTGCAGGCTGGACAAAGAGGCTTCCTGTGTGATGACAGGAAGTAGAATCCTTCCCAGCATGCATCTCTTCCAGGACGGCATCAGAATGTCTGACAAACGTTCCCCCCCCCCCAGAAAGTCACCAAAGGAGCGAGACACAAGATCGTCATCAGCATCCAGAAGCTCCGGGAGAGACAGACGCTGCTGCGCAGCCTGGAGAAGGTACGCCCCCCCCCACACACACACACACACACGACCCCCCCCACACTGACCCCCCCCCAACACTAACCCCCCCACACTGACCCCCCCCAACCCTAACCCATCCAGAAGCTCCAGGAGAGACAGACGCTGCTGCGCAGCCTGGAGAAGGTACGCCCCCCCACACGCACACACACACGACCCCCCCCACACTGACCCCCCCCAACACTAACCCCCCCACACTGACCCCCCCAACACTAACTCTAACCCATCCAGAAGCTCCAGGAGAGACCGACGCTGCTGCACAGCCTGGAGAAGGTACGCCCCCCCACACGACCCCCCCCACACTAACACTAACCCCCCCACTGCAACCCTAACCCCCCCACTTCAACCCCCCCAACCTAACCCTAATCCTAACCCCCCCAGCACAAACCCTGACACCCCCCCACACTAACTGTAACCCCCCCACCCTAACCCTAAACCCCCCAACACTAAACCTAGCTCCAAATTTAAACTCATCTGCCCCCCCCCCCCCAAAAGCAAGACAATGGTGGTCAAGGGCACAGGTTGGGGGGGGGGCGTCTTGAGCTGCTAAATTCAGACTAACCTTGTGCACCCCCCCTCCCCCACTGTTGGGCCGAAGGGCACATGACACCTGTCGCTCGGCATTCTGGGTTCACGCTGCTCGCTGTGGGGGGGGCGCGTGTGTGTTGCATCATGACTAAGTTGTAGAGTGGTGTTGCCACGGTGACGATGACGCCTGAGTCGTGTGAACTGTTTAAATGCCCCCCCAGGACGTGTTGGAGGGCAGTAATCTGCGCCCCCCCCTGCAGGAGCTCCACCACATCATCATGACTCCTATCAAAGCATTCAGCGGCGGCGAGGACGCCACCCTGCAGCGCCCCCCCCTCGGCCCCGAGGGCAAGAGTGCCGCCCCCGGCGCCCACCTGAGCGGGGGGGGCGGGGGGGAGGCGGAGTCCAGCACCAGCGTCATCGCCGAGGGGGACCTGCCCGGGCAGTTCACCCGGGTCATGGGCAAAGGTGAGTGGGGGGGGGGGCAGCAGGGGGCGTAATGGCGACGGATTCCAGATACTGTATATATATTTTTATCTTATATTTATTGAACATGGGGGGTATCTCACACTGTTCTGCCCCCCCCCCAGTGTGCACCCAGCTGCTGGTGTCGCGGTCGGATGAGGACAGCATCAGCTCCTACCTGCAGCTCATCGACAAGTGTCTGGTCCACGAGGTACCGTCACCCCCCCACACACCTAAGCCCCCACACACACACTAACCCTAACCCCCCATGTAGATTTTCTGTTTGATGAATGGAACCCCAGGTTCACCAGTGTGTGTGTGTGTGTGTGTGTGTGTGTGTGTGTGTGTGTGTTACCTGTCCAGCCGTGCTCTGTCACACTTCCTATCACACTTTCTGGCCGACTTCCTGTCTGACTTCCTGTCACACTTCCTGTCTAACTTCCTGCTGACTTCCTGTCACACTTCCTGTCTGACTTCCTGTCATACTTACTGCCTGACTTCCTGTCACACTTCCTGCTGACTTCCTGTCACACTTCCTGTCTGACTTCCTGTCACACTTATTGCCTGACTTCCTGTCACACTTCCTGTCTGACTTCCTGTCATACTTACTGCCTGACTTCCTGTCACACTTCCTGCTGACTTCCTGTCACACTTCCTGTCTGACTTCCTGTCACACTTATTGCCTGACTTCCTGTCTGACTTCCTGTCTCCTCAGTCCTTCACGGAGACGCAGAAGAAGAGGCTGTTGTCATGGAAACAGCAGGTGCAGAGGCTCTTCCGGTCCTTCCCCCGTAAAGCCCTCCTGGACATCGCGGGGTACCGGCCACAGAGGAGGTAAACGGGGTCGCCGCCCCTCCTTAGGGGGTGGGTCGCTGTTCTCGCTCCCGCTGACCTTTGACCCTGCTCTGCAGCCGCTTCGGCCAGTCCAACTCCCTCCCCACCGCCGGCTGCGTGGGGGGCAGCGTGTCGGCCCGGAGGAGCCTCCGCCAGTTCCAGATGCCCTCCAGGAGCCTCCCGGGGGCCAGGCTGGGGCTGCTGGGCAGCGGGGGGCTGCTGGGCTCCACCCCCCGCAGCACCAGCAGCACCCCCACCGGCCCCAAGCAGGGCAGGCAGGTGAGTCCGGCAGAGGGCACCCCCCTTTAGAAGCGGAACGTCTGATCCGGAACGTCTACATCTGTAACGTCTACATCCACAACGTCTACATCCATAACGTCTACATCCATAACGTCTACATCCAGAACGTCTACATCTGTAACGTCTACATCCAGAACGTCTACATCCGGAACGTCTACATCCAGAACGTCTACATCCGGAACGTCTACATCCGGAACGTCTACATCCAGAACGTCTACATCCAGAACGTCTACATCCACAACGTCTACATCCACAACGTCTACATCCACAACGTCTACATCCATAACGTCTACATCCATAACGTCTACATCCGGAACGTCTACATCCACAACGTCTACATCCGTAACGTCTACATCAACAACGTCTACATCCGGAACGTCTACATCCATAACGTCTACATCCACAACGTCTACATCCATAACGTCTACATCCACAACGTCTACATCCAGAACGTCTACATCCAGAATGTCTACATCCAGAACGTCTACATCCGGAACGTCTACATCCAGAACGTCTACATCCGGAACATCTACATCCACAACGTCTACATCCAGAACGTCTACATCTGTAACGTCTACATCCGGAACGTCTTCATCTGTAATGTCTACATCCATAACGTCTACATCTTTAACGTCTACATCCGGAACGTCTTCATCTGTAATGTCTACATCCATAACGTCTACATCCATAACGTCTACATCCGGAACGTCTACATCAGTAACGTCTACATCTGTAACGTCTACATCCATAACGTCTACATCCCTAACGTCTACATCCATAACGTCTACATCCATAACGTCTACATCCGGAACGTCTACATCCGTAACGTCTACATCCATAACGTCTACATCTCTAACGTCTACATCTCTAACGTCTACATCCATAACGTCTACATCCATAACGTCTACATCCGGAACGTCTACATCCGGAACGTCTACATCCATAACGTCTACATCCGGAACGTCTACATCCATAACGTCTACATCCATAACGTCTACATCCATAACGTCTACATCTGTAACGTCTACATCCATAACGTCTACATCCGTAACGTCTACATCTGTAACGTCTTGATCTGTAACGTCTACATCTGTAACGTCTACATCCGTAACGTCTACATCCATAACGTCTACATCTGTAACGTCTACATCTGGAATGTGTACATCCACAACGTCTACATCCACAACGTCTACATCCACAACGTCTACATCCATTACATCTACATCCATAACGTCTACATTCGGAACGTCTACATCCACAACGTCTACATCCATAACGTCTACATCAGTAACGTCTACATCCGGAATGTCTTCATCTGTAATGTCTACATCCATAACGTCTACATCCATAACGTCTACATCTGTAACGTCTACATCCGGAACGTCTTCATCTGTAATGTCTACATCCATAACGTCTACATCCATAACGTCTACATCCATAACGTCTACATCCGGAACGTCTACATCTGTAACGTCTACATCCGGAACGTCTACATCCGGAACGTCTACATCCGTAACGTCTACATCCGGAACGTCTACATCCATAACGTCTACATCCATAACGTCTACATCCATAACGTCTACATCCGGAACGTCTACATCCATAACGTCTACATCCGGAACATCTACATCCATAACGTCTACATCCGGAACGTCTACATCCATAACGTCTACATCCATAACGTCTACATCCGGAACGTCTACATCTGTAACGTCTACATCTGTAACGTCTACATCTGTAACGTCTACATCCATAACGTCTACATCCATAACGTCTACATCTGTAACGTCTACATCCGGAATGTGTACATCCACAACGTCTACATCCACAACGTATACATCCACAACGTCTACATCCAGAACGTCTACATCCACAACGTCTACATCCACAACGTCTACATCTGTAACGTCTACATCCAAAAAGTCTACATCCACAACGTCTACATCCAGAACGTCTGCATCCGGAACGTCTACATCCAGAACGTCTACATCCGGAACGTCTACATCCATAACGTCTACATCTGTAACGTCTACATCCGTAACGTCTACATCTGTAATGTCTACATCCATAACGTCTACATCTGTAACGTCTACATCTGTAACGTCTACATTTGTAACGTCTACATCTGTAACGTCTACATCCGGAACGTCTTCATCTGTAATGTCTACATCCATAATGTCTACATCCATAACGTCTACATCCAGAACGTCTACATCTGTAACGTCTTGATCTGTAACGTCTACATCTGTAACATCTACATCCATAACGTCTACATCTGTAACGTCTACATCCATAACGTCTACATCCGGAACGTCTACATCCATAACGTCTACATCCGTAACGTCTACATCCATAACGTCTACATCCGGAACGTCTACATCTGTAACGTCTTAATCTGTAACGTCTACATCTGTAACGTCTACATCCGGAATGTGTACATCCTTAACGTCTACATCCGGAATGTGTACATCCATAATGTCTACATCCGTAACGTCTAGCTCCATAATGTCTGATCCGGAACATCTACATCTGTAAAGTCTACATCCGGAACGTCTACATACGGAACGTCTACATCCGTAACGTCTACATACGGAACCTCTCCATCCGTTACGTCTACATCCGGAACGTCTACATCCGTTTCGTGTCCAACTGTTACGTCTACATCCGTTACGTCTACATCCGTTACGTCTACATCCGGAATGTCTACATCCATAACTTCTACATCCATTACGTCTACATCCATTACCTCTACATCCGTTACGTCTACATCCGTCACGTCTACATCCGTTACGTCTACATTCGGACCGTCTACATCCGGAACGTCTACATCCGGACCGTCTACATCCATAACGTCTACATCCGGAACGTCTACATCCATAACGTCTACATCTGTAACGTCTACATCAATAACGTCTACATCCGGAACGTCTACATCTGTAACGTCTTGATCTGTAACGTCTACATCTGTAACGTCTACATCCATAACGTCTTGATCTGTAAGGTCTACATCCAGAACGTCTATCTCCATATTGTCTGATCTGGAACGTCTACATCCAGAACATCTTCACATTTACATATGGAACATCTCGATCCGGGACGTCTCGATCCGGAATGTCTCCATCCGAAACGTCTACATCCGGAATGTCCACATCCGAAACGTCTTCATCTGTAATGTCTACATCTGTAACGTCTACATCTGTAACGTCTACATCTGTAACGTCTACATCTGTAACGTCTACATCCGGAACGTCTTCATCTGTAATGTCTACATCCATAATGTCTACATCCATTACGTCTACATCCATTACCTCTACATCCGTTAGGTCTACATCCGTCACGTCTACGTCCGTTACGTCTACATTCGGACCGTCTACATCCGGAACGTCTACATCCGGACCGTCTACATCCATAACGTCTACATCCGGAACGTCTACATCCATAACGTCTACATCTGTAACGTCTACATCCGCAACGTCTACATCTGTAACGTCTTGATCTGTAACGTCTACATCTGTAACGTCTACATCCATAACGTCTTGATCTGTAAGGTCTACATCCAGAAAGTCTAGCTCCATATTGTCTGATCTGGAACGTCTACATCCAGAACATCTTCACATTTACATATGGAACATCTCGATCCGGGACGTCTCGATCCGGAATGTCTCCATCCGAAACGTCTACATCCGGAATGTCCACATCCGGAACGTCTTCATCTGTAATGTCTACATCCATAACGTCTACATCTGTAACGTCTACATCTGTAACGTCTACATCTGTAACGTCTACATCTGTAACGTCTATATCTGTAACGTCTACATCCGGAACGTCTTCATCTGTAATGTCTACATCCATAATGTCTACATCCATAACGTCTACATCCGGAACGTCTACATCTGTAACGTCTTGATCTGTAACGTCTACATCCGTTACGTCTACATCCGGAACGTCTACATCCGTTACGTGTCCAACTGTTACGTCTACATCCGTTACGTCTACATCCGGAACGTCTACATCCGTTACGTCTACATCCGTTACGTGTCCAACTGTTACGTCTACATCCGTTACGTCTACATCCGGAACGTCTACATCCGTTACGTGTCCATCTGTTACGTCTACATCCGTTACGTCTACATCCGTTACGTCTACATCCGGAATGTCTACATCCGTTTCGTGTCCAACTGTTACGTCTACATCCGTTACGTCTACATCCGGAATGTCTACATCCGGAATGTCTACATCCATAACATCTACATCCATTACGTCTACATCCATTATTTCTACATCCGTTACGTCTACATCCATTACCTCTACATCCGGAACGTCTACATCCGTTTAGTGTCCAACTGTTACGTCTACATCCGTTACGTCTACATCCGGAATGTCTACATCCATAACATCTACATCCATTACGTCTACATCCATTACGTCTACATCCGTTACGTCTACATCCGTCACGTCTACATCCGTTACGTCTACATTCGGACCGTCTACATCCGGAACGTCTACATCCGGAACGTCTACATCCATAACGTCTACATCCGGAACGTCGACATCCATAACGTCTACATCTGTAAAGTCTACATCCGTAACGTCTACATCTGTAACGTCTTGATCTGTAACGTCTACATCTGTAACGTCTACATCCATAACGTCTTGATCTGTAAGGTCTACATCCAGAACGTCTAGCTCCATATTGTCTGATCTGGAACGTCTACATCCAGAACATCTTCACCTTTACATATGGAACATCTCGATCCGGGACGTCTCGATCCGGAATGTCTCCATCCGAAACGTCTACATCCGGAATGTCCACATCCGGAACGTCTTCATCTGTAATGTCTACATCCATAACGTCTACATCTGTAACGTCTACATCTGTAACGTCTACATCCTCAACGTCTATATCTGTAACGTCTACATCCGGAACGTCTTCATCTGTAATGTCTACATCCATAATGTCTACATCCATAACGTCTACATCCGGAACGTCTACATCTGTAACGTCTTGATCTGTAACGTCTACATCCGGAACGTCTACATCCGTTACGTGTCCAACTGTTACGTCTACATCCGTTACGTCTACATCCGTTACGTCTACATCCGGAACGTCTACATCCGTTACGTGTCCAACTGTTACGTCTACATCCATTACGTCTACATCCGGAACGTCTACATCCGTTACGTGTCCAACTGTTACGTCTACATCTGTTACGTCTACATCCGGAACGTCTACATCCGGAATGTCTACATCCGTTTCGTGTCCAACTGTTACGTCTACATCCGTTACGTGTACATCCGGAATGTCTACATCCGGAATGTCTACATCCATAACATCTACATCCATTACGTCTACATCCATTATTTCTACATCCGTTACGTCTACATCCATTACCTCTACATCCGGAACGTCTACATCCGTTTCGTGTCCAACTGTTACGTCTACATCCGTTACGTCTACATCCGGAATGTCTACATCCGGAATGTCTACATCCATAACATCTACATCCATTACGTCTACATCCATTACGTCTACATCCGTTACGTCTACATCCGTCACGTCTACATCCGTTACGTCTACATTTGGACCGTCTACATCCGGAACGTCTACATCCGGACCGTCTACATCCATAACGTCTACATCCGGAACGTCTACATCCATAACGTCTACATCTGTAACGTCTACATCCATTACGTCTACATCCGGAACGTCTACATCTGTAACGTCTTGATCTGTAACGTCTACATCTGTAACGTCTACATCCATAACGTCTTGATCTGTAAGGTCTACATCCAGAACGTCTAGCTCCATATTGTCTGATCTGGAACGTCTACATCCAGAACATCTTCACCTTTACATATGGAACATCTCGATCCGGGACGTCTCGATCCGGAATGTCTCCATCGGAAACGTCTACATCCGGAATTCTCACATCCGGAATGTCTACATCCGGAACGTCTACATCAGTAACGTCTACATCTGTAACGTCTACATCCGGAATGTTTACATCCATAATGTCTACATCCGGAACGTCTAGCTCCTTAATGTCTGATCCGGAACATCTACATCTGTAAAGTCTACATCCGGAAAGTCTACATACGAAACGTCTCGAACCGTAACGTCTCGATCTGTAACGTCTCCATCCGTTACGTCTACATCCGTTACGTGTCCAACTGTTACGTCTACATCCGTTACGTCTACATCCGGAACGTCTACATCCGGAACGTCTACATCCGTTACGTCTACATCCGTTACGTCTACATCCGTTACGTGTCCAACTGTTACGTCTACATCCGTTACGTCTACATCCGTTACGTCTACATCCGGACCGTCTACATCTGGAACGTCTGGAGCTGGGGTTGGGGGGGGTACCTGTAGATGAAGGGCTCTGGACTGGGGGGGTTGGGGGGTAACCTGTAGATGAAGGGCTCTGGACTGGGGGGGTTGGGGGGGTAACCTGTAGATGAAGGGCTCTGGGGGGGTCGGGGGGGGTCCTGGTTCTCTAAGGTGAACACATTCCAGGATGTTTACAGGAACTTCTTCCCCAGCATGAATCCTCCTGAAATAGATTTTTATCTGGGGGGGGCCGCGAGGAAGAGCAGCAGCGCCCACATGCCAGAGACACCGCGTCAGCTCCCAGTGCTGAGGGAGGGGTTCATCCTGGAACGCTGTGGTGCTGCTGACCCAGTTCAGAGGGAACCCCCCCCACACCCTCCACCCCCCCACAATGGGAGGAAATACCTCCGCTCCTCCTCACGCTGGACCTTCTTGTGTGGGGCGTAGAGAGAGGAGGAGGGTGGGGGGAACGTGAGTCATATGTGGGGGGGGCAGCCAGAGGCAGTGAGAACACGGGACAGGCATTTCCTGTTATTCCCTGGCCTGTGGCATGGTGGGGTGGGGGGCAGCGGTGGCGTTGGGGGTGTACGGCTACATGAGCGTCCAATCAGAGCGACGTTTGCCGTGTGACAGGAGATTCCAGTCAGGCCTTGAGTTGAACTTCAGGCCCTTCATCCTGGGGGGGTCAGTAAAGGAACAGCAGCTCAGTTCTGTCCCAGAACTCTCGGGTCACGGCCCCCAGACGACTGGACTGAACCCTCAAACCTGACTGGCCCTCACAGCTGATTGGTCAGGGGGTCTGATGGGGGTGTGTCTCCTCAGGGTCTCTGGTTCGCTAACCCCGGGGGGAGCAACAGCATGCCCAGCAGGACCCACAGCTCCGTGCAGAGAACACGCTCCCTCCCCGTCCACACCAGCCCCCCCACCATCAGCATGTTCCAGCAGGCTGGTAGGAGCACACACACACACACACACACACACTGACACACACACACACACACACACTGACACACACACACACACACTGACACACACACTGACACACACACACACACACACACACACTGACACACACACACACACACTGACACACACACACACACACTGACACACACACACTGACACACACACACACACACTGACACACACACACACACACACACACACACACACACACACACACACACACACACTGACACACACACACACACACACAGAGACACACACACACACACACACACACACACACACACTGACACACACACAGACACACACACACACACAGACACACACACACACACACACACATACAGAGACAGACACACTGACACACACACACACACACTGACACACACACACACACACACACACACACACACATACAGAGACAGACACACTGACACACACACACACACATACACACACACACACAGACACACACACACACAGACACACACACATACACACACACACACACATACAGACACACACACACACACACACACACACACACACATACACACACACACACACACACACACACATACACACACA
>JABVMC010000078.1:50000-84338 GCA_013358685.1 Antennarius maculatus | reverse complement strand
TGACCAATCCCAGCAGGCTTTGCTGCACAGGAGCTATTTATACCCCAACCTAAGACAGGCGGGTCAAAATACCCCCCAGTCAATTATTGAGAAGCATTCCAAAACAGAGTGGGGGGGGGTAAACCGTAGGTTGGGGGTGTAGTATACGAGGGGGGGTTGGGGGTATTTTTAGGGGTCTTGTTTCCTTCAGGTGTCTAAAAATAACCTCTGATGAGCTCTGGAGCCGCTTCAGCAGGAAACACAGCAGCTTCAGCAGGAAACAGAACAGCTTCAGCAGGAAACACAGCAGCTTCAGCAGGAACAGAACAGCTTCAGCAGGAAACACAGCAGCTTCAGCAGGAAACAGAACAGCTTCAGCAGGAAACACAGCAGCTTCAGCAGGAAACAGAACAGCTTCAGCAGGAAACAGAGCAGCTTCAGCAGGAAACACAGCAGCACTTCAGCAGGAAACAGAACAGCTTCAGCAGGAAACAGAGCAGCTTCAGCAGAAACAGAACAGCTTCAGCAGGAAACAGAACAGCTTCAGTAGGAAACAGAACAGCTTCAGCAGGAAACAGAACAGCTTCAGCAGGAAACAGAACAGCTTCAGCAGGAAACACAGCAGCTTCAGCAGGAACAGAACAGCTTCAGCAGGAAACAGAACAGCTTCAGCAGGAAACAGAGCAGCTTCAAGCAGGAAACAGAGCAGCTTCAGCAGGAAACACAGCAGCTTCAGCAGGAAACAGAACAGCTTCAGCAGGAAACAGAACAGCTTCAGCAGGAAACAGAGCAGCTTCAGCAGGAAACACAGCAGCTTCAGCAGGAAACACAGCAGCTTCAGCAGGAAAACAGAACAGCTTCAGCAGGAAACACAACAGCTTCAGCAGGAAAACAGAGCAGCTTCAGCAGGAAACACAGCAGCTTCAGCAGGAAACACAGCAGCTTCAGCAGGAGGAAACAGAACACGCGTCAGCAGGAAACAGAGCAGCTTCAGCAGGAAAACAGAACAGCTTCAACAGGAAACAGAACAGCTTCAGCAGGAAACAGAACAGCTTCAGCAGGAAACACAGCAGCTTCAGCAGGAAACAGAACAGCATCAGCAGGAAACAGAGCAAGCTTCAGCAGGGAAACAGAACAGCTTCAACAGGAAACACAGCAGCTTCAGCAGGAAACAGAACAGCTTCAGCAGAACAGAGCAGCTTCAGCAGGAAACAGAACAGCTTCAGCAGGAAAACACAGCAGCTTCAGCAGGAAACACAGCAGCTTCAGCAGGAAACAGAGCAGCTTCAGCAGGAACAGAACAGCTGTCAGCAGGAAACACAGCAGTCATCGTTCAGCAGGAAACAGAACAGCTTCAGCAGGAAACACAGCAGCTTCAGCAGGAAACAGAGCAGCTTCAGCAGGAAAACACTGCAGCTTCAGCAGGAACACAGCAGCTTCACAGTAAACAGAGCAGCTTCAGCAGGAACAGAACAGCTTCAGCAGGAAACACAGCACTTCAGCAGGAAACGAACAGCTTCAGCAGGAAACACAGCAGCTCAGCAGGAACAGAACAGCTTCAGCAGGAAAACACAGCAGCTTCAGCAGGAAACAGAACAGCTTCAGCAGGAAAACACAGCAGCTTCAGTCAGGAAACAGAATAGCTTCAACAGGAAACAGAACAGCTTCAGCAGGAAACAGAGCAGCTTCAGCAGGAAACAGAACAGCTTCAGCAGGAAACACAGCAGCTTCAGCAGGAAACAGAACAGCTTCAGTAGGAAACACAGCAGCTTCAGCAGGAAACAGAACAGCTTCAGCAGGAAACAGAGCAGCTTCAGCAGGAAACAGAACAGCTTCAACAGGAAACACAGCAGCTTCAGCAGGAAACAGAACAGCTTCAGCAGGAAACACAGCAGCTTCAGCAGGAAACAGAACAGCTCAGCAGGAAACACGGCAGCTCAGCAGGAAACACAGCAGCTTCAGCAGGAACAGAGCAGCTTCAGCAGGAAACAGAACAGCTTCAGCAGGAAACACAGCAGCTTCAGCAGGAAACAGAACAGCTTCAGCAGGAAACAGAACAGCTACAGCAGGAAACAGAGCAGCTACAGCAGAAACAGAACAGCTTCAGCAGGAAACACAGCAGCTTCAGCAGGAAACACAGCAGCTTCAGCAGGAAACAGAGCAGCTTCAGCAGGAACAGAACAGCTTCAGCAGGAAACACAGCAGCTTCAGCAGGAAACAGAGCAGCTTCAGCAGAAACACAGCAGCTTCAGCAGGAAACACAGCAGCTTCAGCAGGAAACAGAGCAGCTTCAGTAGGAAACAGAGCAGCTTCAGCAGGAAACAGAGCAGCTTCAGCAGGAAACACAGCAGCTTCAGCAGGAAACAGAGCAGCTTCAGCAGGAAACAGAGCAGCTTCAGCAGGAAACAGAACTTCAGCAGGAAACACAGCAGCTTCAGCAGGAAACACAGCAGCTTCAGCAGGAAACAGAGCAGCTTCAGCAGGAAACAGAGCAGCTTCAGCAGGAAACAGAACAGCTTCAGCAGGAAACAGAGCAGCTTCAGCAGGAACACAGCAGCTTCAGCAGGAAACACAGCAGCTTCAGCAGGAAACACAGCAGCTTCAGCAGGAAACACAGCAGCTTCAGCAGGAAACACAGCAGCTTCAGCAGTAAACAGAGCAGCTTCAGCAGGAAACACAGCAGCTTCAGCAGGAAACACAGCAGCTTCAGCAGGAAACAGCAGCTTCAGCAGGAAACAGAACAGCTTCAGCAGGAACACAGCAGCTTCAGTGGGAGAGACTTGAACTAGCTCTACCTGTGTGTAACTTGAGGACAGCAGTGACCGACCAATCAGAGCAGACGTGGTTTATCAGCTGTCATGTGATGAAGACTCTAGAAAACCATCTGGTGCGTTTTAAAGGTGGTCGGCCCCCCCCATGAGGCCGACAGAGATACCCCCCCAGGTGGACAGACTCAATGCAGAGACGTGATTGGATGAATCCAGTCTTTAATGCTGTACACACACATTCCACTGCCACGCCTCCTGAACACAAGTCAACAAATCAGAGACCAGGGGGCGATGAAGAGGAGCAGGGGGGCGATGAAGAGGAGCAGGGGGGCGATGAAGAGGAGCAGGGGGGCGATGAAGAGGAGCAGGGGGGCGATGAAGAGGAGCAGGGGGGCCATGAAGAGGAGCAGGGGGGCGATGAGAGGAGCAGGGGGGCGATGAAGAGGAGCAGGGGGCGATGAAGAGGAGCAGGGGGGATGAAGAGAGCAGGGGGATGAAGAGGAGCAGGGGATGAAGAGGAGCAGGGGCGATGAAGAGGAGCAGGGGGGCGATGAAGAGGAGCAGGGGGGCGATGAAGAGGAGCAGGGGGCGATGAAGAGGAGCAGGGGGGCGATGAAGAGGAGCAGGGGGTGATGAAGAGGAGCAGGGGGCGATGAAGAGCAGGGGGGCGATGAAGAGGAGCAGGGGGGCGATGAAGAGGAGCAGGGGGCGGCGGGGCGGGTTGACTCCTGTCCCATTAATTACGTCCACACACCCGCTTCACTTGATTCAGTTGGGTCACATTAAACGCAGCGCCCCCCGTAGGCCACGCCTCCTCATTAACTATCTAAGGAGGCTTCCAATGGGGGGCCAGGGGGGCCTCGGTCAGTTCAGACCAAAAGCATGTTTCAGGTTCTTCTGCTCTCCAGGTGGGGGTCCAGGTCCCTGAGCCGGGTCGGGGGTTCGGGGCCGGGGGGTCAGGGCTGGCGCCGGTCCCTCTTGGTCAGCAGGTAGCACTGGATGGTCCTCAGGCGGTCCTTGGCGGGGGCGAACTCGGGCTGCAGCTTCAGCGTGGACTCGTACCACAGCAGGGCCTTCTCAAACTCCTCCTGCACACACCACAGGTCACCATGACAACACGGCCCGGGAGGCGGAGCTACCCGCAGAGAAACAACAGCGTTACCATGGTGATGTAGACGTTGGCCAGGGTGAAGTGGTTCACCACGAAGTGGGGGGCGATCTCCACCGCCATGCGGGCGACGGTCAGGGCGTCGTCCCACAGCCGGGCGTTCTGGAAGATGTTGGCCAGGCTGATGAGGGGCACGTCCTGTTCAGAGGAGACACAGGGTTACCCCCCCGTCCTGCAGGGCACGGGGCGGGGGGACGGGGGCACTTGCCTTCATGTGATGGGGGGCGTGGTTCAGGGCCTGGCGCAGGCAGTCGATGGCTCTCTTGCCTTGACCTTTGACCCTCCAGTACAGAGCAGCCATGCTGGACAACACCCACGACGTCTGGTTCTGATGGGGGGGGGCAGACAGGGAATCAACTGGTGAGTCTCTAAAAGATTAAACGCCTCAGGAAACATCTTCTAAACGACTGACAACCCCAACGTTCACCACTGATAGGGTTCTTGTCAGAACATCAGGTCCTATCTAGAGTGAACCCACAGTCAATGTATAGTGAACTGATAGTAAACACATAGTGAATGCATAGTGAACCCAAGGTGAACACACAGTAAACGCAGGGTAACCGCACAATGAATGCAGAGTGAACCCACAGTGAAGCCACGGGGAAGCCACGGTGAACGCATAGTGAACCCATAGTGAACGCACAGTGAACCCACAGTGAACGTACAGTGAACCCATGGTAAACACATTGTGATTGCATAGTGAACCCATGGTGAACGCACAGTGAACCCAAGGGGAATGCATAGTGAACACAGTGTGAATGCACAGCGAACGCATAGTGAACCCACAGTAAACGCATAATGAACACACAGTGAACCCATAGTGAACTCACAGTGAAAGCATAGTGAGCGCATATTGAACCCATAGTGAACGCATAGTGAACGCACAGTGAACCCATAGTGAACGCATAGTGAACACACAGTGAACCCATACTGAACGCACAGTGAACGCAGTGAGTGCATAGTGAACACATAGTGAGCCCATAGTGAACTCACAGTGAAAGCATAGTGAATCCATAGTGAACTCATAGTGAATGCATAGTGAACTCATAGTGAACCCATAGTGAACGCATATTGAACTCATAGTGAACGCATGTTGAACCCATAGTGAACGCATAGTGAACCCATAGTGAACGCATGTTGAACCCATAGTGAACGCATAGTGAAGCCACGGTGAACGCATAGTGAACCCATAGTGAACGCACAGTGAACCCACAGTGAACGTACAGTGAACGTACAGTGAACCCATGGTAAACACATTGTGATTGCATAGTGATCCCATGGTGAACGCACAGTGAACCCAAGGGGAATGCACAGCGAACGCATAGTGAACTCACAGTGAAAGCATAGTGAAAACATAGTGAACTCACAGTGAATGCATAGTGAGCGCATATTGAACCCATAGTGAACGCATAGTGAACGCATAGTGAACCCATAGTGAACCCACAGTGAACGCATAGTGAATGCACAGTGAACACACAGTGAACCCACAGTGAACGCATAGTGAACCCATTGTGAACGCATAGTGAACACACAGTGAACCCACAGGGAACGCATAGTGAACACACAGTGAACCCATACTGAACGCACAGTGAACGCAGTGAGTGCATAGTGAACACATAGTGAGCCCATAGTGAACTCACAGTGAAAGCATAGTGAATCCATAGTGAACTCACAGTGAATGCATAGTGAACGCATGTTGAACCCATAGTGAACGCATGTTGAACCCATAGTGAACGCATAGTGAACCCATAGTGAACGCATAGTGAACCCATAGTGAACGCATAGTGAAAGCTAGTGCTTGTGTTTAGTGATCAGGGCTGAGGCTGACAGCTGTTGAACTCTAACAGCAGCAGAACATCTCTCAGTTCTTATCAGATCAATTCCCAGTGCTCTGCCGGAGGGGGGGGGGGCGCTCTGCCAGAGTACCTCCCCCGGAAGAGTGCCGGGATCAGAACAGGACACTCCTTCACACCAGCGTGTCACGGGGGGGGGCTCACCTTCTCCAGGACCTTGGCGATGCGGGTCCCCACCTGCTCGAAGGACTGAGGAGAGAACTTGTCCTTACCGAGGTTCTGGAGGACCTGAGGAGAAACAGACGGTCACGCTGGTCCAGGAGGGGCGGGGCTTCAGGGGGCTTTGGGCTTTGACCCCGCCTACCTCACGCAGCTGACTCTCCCCAGTGTAGTGGATGGCGGCGCGGTTGGCCACGCCCCCCAGGTGGTCCAGGGTGTGCATGCTGGTGGGCAGGTTGGCATTACATAGAGGCTCCACGGCCGGCTGCTGGAGGGGGGGGCGAAGTCGATGTGCTCTGTGATGCTGGGGGGGACACACAAACGCTGATGAGCTGGTTTCCATGGTGACGGGACACAGGCGTCCTCCTGCGGGCGCTCTTACTCGATGTTCTTGGCCGACACGGCCAGCCAGGTGCTGGCCACCGTGGTCAGGTCCACCCTCCGGGTGCGCTGGCACTCCTCGGGCCCCGGCCAGCCCGGCCCCCAGTGGTCCCTCCAGCGACCTGCACACAAACAATGCTCAGTCCACGGACATGCCCCCACGCACCCGGGGGAGGGGCTCTGCTACCTGAGGGGCCGGGGGAGGGGATGGTCGGCCCGCTGATCTCCAGCACCGAGTGCCCCCCCGGCAGGGGCTCGCCGTTCTGGGCGGGGTCGGGGCCCGGAACGCCGTCCGCCCCGTCCGCCTTGGACTTCCTGACCCGCTTCACCTGGAAGGTGATCTGCTGGCCAATCACAGGGAGTCACAGCCAGCCCCCCCGTCTAAGGGCCTGTCCTGTGCTGTGGAGGCTTACCCACTCTGCCCCCTCGTCGTCCTCGCAGTTCCCGAAGCAGGGGCCCCCCCCCGGCGCGGGCCCCCATGACCCGGTCGTTCTTCAGCACCCGGATGCCCCGCAGGTCGCCCCGTTTGCCCCCCACATCCAGGGCCCCCTCAAAGGCCCCCATCAGGTCCTCCTTCAGCTGCCACTCCTCCTCCCCCTCCACTCCCCCCTCAGCAGAGGGAGGGGTGGAGGTGGCTCCTGAGGCAGAAGGGGGGGCCCGCTGGTGTCCATCAGCTTCACCAGAACCATTACTGTCCAGGATGCCCTCTGGGGGGGGGGGGTCAGAAGAGAGTCATGCAGCGTTTAGAACAGACAGGAAGTGATGACAGGAAGTAGAATGATATCACCACAGCCCCCCCCTTACTCTGCAACAGCAGCGAGTCCTCCAGGGCAGAAACGATGGGGGGGTCCTGCTTGTCCTCACCCCCCCAGTCCTCCAGATGAAGTCCCAGGTCCTCCTCATCTGAGCAGGCAACACTCTCTGGATGAACACCGGGTTAGAGGCTCAGGTAACGGACAGGAAGGAAACGACACAGGAAGGAAACGACACAGGAAGGAAACGACACAGGAAGGAAACGACACAGGAAGGAAACGACACAGGAAGGAAACGACACAGGAAGGAAACGACACAGGAAGGAAACGACACAGGAAGGAAACACAGGAAGAAAACAACACAGGAAGAAAACACAGGAAAGAAACACAACAGGAAGGAAACGACACAGAAAGGAAACAACACAGGAAGGAAACGACACAGGAAGGAAACGACACAGGAAGGAAACAACACAGGAAGGAAACGACACAGGAAAAACACAGGAAGAAACAACACAGGAAGAAACACAGGAAAGAAACACAACAGGAAGGAAACACAACAGGAAGGAAACACAACAGGAAGGAAACACAACAGGAAGGAAACAACATGAAGGAAACAGGAAGGAAACATAACAGAAAGGAAACACAGGAATGAAACACAACAGGAAGGAAACACAGGAAGAAAACACAACAGGAAGAACACACAACAGGAAGGAAACACAGGAAGAAAACACAACAGGAAGAACACACAACAGGAAGGAAACACAGGAAGGAAACACAACAGAAGGAAACACAACAGGAAGGAAACACAGGAAGAAAACACAACAGGAAGAACACAACACAAAGAAAACACAGGAAGGAAACACAACAGGAAGGAAACACAACAGGAAGGAAACACAACAGGAAGAAAACACAGGAAGGAAACACAAGAGGAAGGAAACGCCACAAGAAGGAAACACAGGAAGGAAACACAACAAGAAGGAAACACCACAGGCAGGAAACACAACAGAAGAAAACACAGGAAGGAAACACAACAGGAAGTAAACACAGGAAGGAAACACAACAGGAAGGAAACACAACAGGAAGGAAACACAACAGGAAGAAACACAACAGGAAGGAAACACAACATGAAGGAAACACACAGCAAGGAAACGTCACAAGAAGGAAGCAGGAAGGAAACATAACAGAAAGAAAACATAGGAAGGAAACACAACAGGAAGAAACACAACAGGAAGGAAACACAACAGGAAGGAAACACAACATGAAGGAAACAACACAGCAAGGAAACGTCACAAGAAGGAAGCAGGAAGGAAACATAACAAAGAAAACATAGGAAGGAAACACAACAGGAAGAAACACAACAGGAAGGAAACACAACAGGAAGGAAACACAACATGAAGGAAACAACACAGCAAGGAAACGTCACAAGAAGGAAGCAGGAAGGAAACATAACAGAAAGGAAACATAGGAAGGAAACACAACAGGAAGGAAACACAGGAAGAAGACACAACAGGAAGAACACACAACAGGAGGGAAAAACAAAAGGAAGGAAACACAGGAAGGAGACACAACAGGAAGGAAACACAACAGGAAGAAAACACAGGAAGGAAACACAACAGGAAGAAACACGACAGGAAGGAAACACAGGAAGGACACACAAAAAGAAGGAAATACCACAGGAAGGAAACACAACAGGAAGGAAACACAACAGGAAAGAAACACAACAGGAAGGAAACACAACAGGAAAGAAACACAACATGAAGGAAACACAACATGAAGGAAACAACACAGCAAGGAAACAGGAAGGAAACATAACAGAAAGGAAACACAACAGGAAGAACACAACAGGAAGGAAACACAACAGGAAGAAAACACAGGAAGGAAACAAAACAGGAAGGAAACACAACAGGAAGGAAATGCCACAGGAAGGAAAAACAGGAAGTAAATGCCACAGGAAGGAAACACCACAGGAAGGAAACACAAGAAGGAAACACAGGAAGGAAACACCACAGGAAGGAAACACCACAGGAAGGAAACACCACAGGAAGGAAACAACAGGAAGGAAACACAGGAAGGAAACACCACAGAAAGGAAACACAACAGGAAGAACACACACAAAGGAAACACAACAGGAAGAACACAACAGGAAGGAAACACAACAGAAAGGAAACACAACAGAAAGGAAACACAGGAAGGAAACACAACAGGAAGGAAACACAGGAAGGAAACACAACAGGAAGGAAACACAACAGGAAGAACACAACAGGAAGGAAACACAACAGGAAGAACACAACAGGAAGGAAACACAACAGGAAGAAAACACAGGAAGGAAACACAACAGGAAGGAAACACAACAGGAAGGAAATGCCACAGGAAGGAAACACAACATGAAGGAAACAACACAGCAAGGAAACGTCACAAGAAGGAAGCAGGAAGGAAACATAACAGAAAGGAAACATAGGAAGGAAACACAACAGGAAGGAAACACAGGAAGAAGACACAACAGGAAAACACACAACAGGAAGGAAACACAACAGGAAGGAAACACTGGAAGGAGACACAACAGGAAGGAAACACAACAGGAAGAAAACACAGGAAGGAAACACAGGAAGGACACACAAAAAGAAGGAAATACCAGAGGAAAGAAACACAACAGGAAGGAAACACAACAGGAAGGAAACACATGAAGGAAACACAACAGGAAGGAAACACAACATGAAGGAAACAACACAGCAAGGAAACAGGAAGGAAACATAACAGAAAGGAAACACAGGAAGAAAACAGAACAGGAAGAACACACCAGGAAGAACACACAACAGGAAGGAAACACAACAGGAAGGAAACACAGGAAGGAACACAACATGAAGGAAACACAACAGGAAGAACACAACAGGAAGGAAACACAACAGGAAGAAAACACAGGAAGGAAACACAACAGGAAGGAAACACAACAGGAAGGAAATGCCACAGGAAGGAACACAGGAAGTAAACAACAGGAAGGAAACACAACAGGAAGGAAATGCCACAGGAAGGAAACACAACATGAAGGAAACAACACAGCAAGGAAACAGGAAGGAAACATAACAGGAAGGAAACACAGGAAGGAAACACAACAGGAAGGAAACACAACAGGAAGAACACACACAAAGGAAACACAACAGGAAGAACACAACAGGAAGGAAACACAACAGAAAGGAAACACAGGAAGGAAACACAACAGATGGAAACACAACAGGAAGGAAATGCCACAGGAAGGAAACACAGGAAGTAAATGCCACAGGAAGGAAACACCACAGGAAGGAAACACAAGAAGGAAACACAGGAAGGAAACACCACAAGAAGGAAACAAAACAGGAAGGAACACAACCGGAAGGAAACACCACATGAAGGAAACACAACATGAAGGAAACAACACAGCAAGGAAACAGGAAGGAAACATAACAGAAAGGAAACACAGGAAGAAAACAGAACAGGAAGAACACACAACAGGAAGAACACACAACAGGAAGGAAACACAACAGGAAGGAAACACAGGAAGGAAACACAAGAAGGAAACACAGGAAGGAAACGCCACAGGAAGGAAACAAAACAGGAAGGAAACAACAGGAAGGAAACACAGGAAGGAAACACCACAGAAAGGAAACACAACAGGAAGAACACACACAAAGGAAACACAACAGGAAGAACACAACAGGAAGGAAACACAACAGGAAGAAAACACAGGAAGGAAACACAACAGGAAGGAAACACAACAGGAAGGAAATACCACAGGAAGGAAACACAGGAAGTAAAAGCCACAGGAAGGAAACACCACAGGAAGGAAACACAAGAAGGAAACACAGGAAGGAAACACCACAGGAAGGAAACACCACAGGAAGGAAACAAAACAGGAAGGAAACAACAGGAAGGAAACACAGGAAGGAAACGCCACAGAAAGGAAACACAACATGAAGGAAACAACACAGCAAGGAAACAGGAAGGAAACATAACAGAAAGGAAACACAGGAAGGAAACACAACAGGAAGGAAACACAGGAAGGAAACACAAGAAGGAAACACAGGAAGGAAATGCCACAGGAAGGAAACAAAACAGGAAGGAAACAACAGGAAGGAAACACAGGAAGGAAACGCCACAGGAAGGAAACACAACAGGAAGAACACACACAAAGGAAACACAACAGGAAGAACACAACAGGAAGGAAACACACAGGAAGGAAACACAACAGGAAGGAAACAAAACAGGAAGGAAACACAACAGGAAGGAAACACAACAGGAAGGAAACAAAACAGGAAGGAAACACAACAGGAAGGAATGCTCAGAGGGAATTAAGTGTTCCCCCTCCCATCATTTTGAAGTTTAAATGATAACCCCGCCCCTTAGAGACCTTTGACCCCCCTGATGTGAACACAGACTGGTGGACGCGGTCCAGGGGGCGGTCTGGTAACTCACCTGAGCAGGGGCGTGTCTGGGACAGGTTGTACAGGAGGGGGTAGAACTGCAGGCAGCGCAGCAGAGGGAGGCTGGAGCGACACTGATCACAGCCGGCCAGCGACGAAGACGAGGAGGAGGGGGAGGGGGAGGCCAGCAGGTGGCGGAACCGGGCCAGCGCCCCCGACACGTTCCCCTGGGCCAGGTGGAGGCTCACCAGGCTGAACTGGGTGTGAGGCTGTGGAGACACACACACACTGGTGACATCATCACGACGCCCCCTGAGCCCACCCACTGCTGACATCATCACGCCTCACGGTCTCACCTCTGACGCGTTGAGGGCCGACGCCTCCTCCAGCAGCGTGTGGGCGTGTCCCGCCAGGCCGTGGTGCAGCAGCAGGTTGGCGGCGTTGGTGAGGACGGACTGGCGCTGAGTGGGCGGGGCCGAGCTCCACACCTGGCGCAGACACTGCAGGGCGTGGCTGCCGTTACCTGTGGCCCTCCAGAACAGAGCCGCCTCGCCCTGGACCAGCCAGCGGGGGACGGGGACCTGAACACACACACAGGAGCAGGGGGCGGAGCTACAGAGACGAAGACCAACCCACGCCACCCGACCTAAATGACATCACAGAGCAGGGCGGGGCCTCTCACCTGGTCCAGAGCTTCAGCTATTCTGGTTCCCACCTGCTCCAGGGTCCAGCCCCCACTGCGGCCCCTCAGCACCTAGCACACACACACACACACCAGTGACAGGAGGCCCCGGACACGCCCCTCCCTGTGGGCGTCGGCTGGACACTCACCTGGGAGGCGGAGGGGTCAGGTAGCTCCTCCTCCTCCAGGGGCCAATCCAGTGAGGCGGGCAGCAGCGGTGGGTAGGGCTGGGGGGCGGGGCCACAGTGTGGTAGAGCCGATGTCTGGGGGGGGGGTGCCGGTCCCATAGAGGAGCGAGGCCACTGAGCTGAGGGCGGGACAGGACAGGGTCAGGGGTCAGGGGTCAGGGTCAGGACCCCACCCTCAGGAGCCCCACTGACCTGAAACCCTGTGTCTCAGGGGGCAGGTAGAAGGTCGGCAGCAGGTGCGGGGGGGGGACAGTGGGGTAGTGGTGGAGGCAGTCGCTCCTCTGGGGCCACAGCATCCTCTGACACACACACACACACACACCACACACACACACACACACACACACACACACACACACACACACACACAGTCGTCTCACCACTGCCTGATGGAAACACCCCCTTTCCAGCGGCGCAGCCCCCCAGGACGGGAGGCGTCAGAACGCTGCATTACCTGTGTGTGGTGCTGGTGGTGGTGGGGGCCCCCCCCACAGGGCGGCGGTGGGGTCCTGGTCACCTGACACCGAGGGGCGGGGCTGGGGGCCCCCTGCCGTCTGGTTGAGGCTGCGTTCGGACACCAGAGCCACGCTGGATGCCACCGACACCTCCTCCCCGAACTGTTAGACAAGAGGGGCTCAGGAGGCCACGCCCACACCACGCCCCCCCAATCCAGCGGCTCAGGACTCACCTGGACGTGATGCACGTGTTCAAACAGGTCGCCGCGGTGATAGCGCACCGGCACGTCCAGCGGGCAGAAGAGACGGCGCTGCTGCTGAGCCAGACGGCACATCTGGTGGTTCCCTGGGGGGGGGACGGGCACCGTTAACCGGTAAGCGTTAACGGGTGTTCACAGCACGCCGTTAGCGTCCGGAGAGCAGGAGGCCTCACCCAGCTGCGCCTCCTTGGCCATGTGCGTCTCGTGGATGATGTTGTGGAGGATCTGCTCCTCCTGCAGCAGCTTGTGTCGGTCCAGCGCCTCCTGCTGGTGGAGGTAGTGGTCGTGCTGCTTCTGGTACTCCTTCAGCTCGTTCAGGGTTCGCTGTAAGGACCTGCGGCGCAGAAACGCCTCGTCACGTGACCGTCGCGTGGTTCGGCGGCGGCGTCGCCGTGGAAACGCACCTGTGCTGGGCCTCCAGGCGCTGCTCCAGCTTCTGCTGACACAGCACGGCGTGCTTCCTCCTGACGGCCCCCTCGAAGCCGGGCCGCGCCTGCAGCGCCTGCTCGTAGCACAGCACCGAGTGGTTGTACTCCCCCAGCATCTGGGGGCACAGGACAGGGTGAGGGGCTGTCGGTGAACCCCCCCGCGGCCGAACCCCCGGGCCTTACGGCGTAGATGTTGCCTAAGGTGTAGTGACTGGTGAACAGGTCAGAGGTCAGGTCCAGGGCAGCGTGGGCCAGGATGGCGGCGTCCGCCGAGAAGTGTCCCCTGTGCAGGATGTTGGCCATGTTGACCAGAGCCACGTCCTTCTGCTGCCTGGGGAGACACAGAGCATGGACACCTGTGTACACCTGTGTTCACCTGTGTACACCTGTGTTCACCTGTGTACACCTGTGTTCACCTGTGTTCACCTGTGTACACCTGTGTTCACCTGTGTTCACCTGTGTACACCTGTGTTCACCTGTGTACACTTGTGTTCACCTGTGTACACCTGTGTACACCTGTGTACACCTGTGTTCACCTGTGTACACCTGTGTTCACCTGTGTACACCTGTGTTCACCTGTGTTCACCTGTGTACACCTGTGTTCACCTGTGTTCACCTGTGTACACCTGTGCACACCTGTGTACACCTGTGTACACCTGTGTTCACCTGTGTACACCTGTGTACACCTGTGTTCACCTGTGTACACTTGTGTTCACCTGTGTTCACCCGTGTACACCTGTGTTCACCCGTGTTCACCCGTGTACACCCGTGTTCACCCGTGTTCACCTGTGTACACCTGTGTTCACCCGTGTACACCCGTGTTCACCCGTGTTCACCTGTGTTCACCTGTGTACACCTGTGTACACCCGTGTTCACCCGTGTACACCCGTGTTCACCCGTGTACACCCGTGTTCACCCGTGTTCACCCGTGTACACCCGTGTTCACCCGTGTTCACCCGTGTACACCCGTGTACACCCGTGTACACCCGTGTTCACCCGTGTACACTTGTGTTCACCTGTGTTCACCCGTGTACACCTGTGTACACCTGTGTACACCTGTGTTCACCTGTGTACACTTGTGTTCACCTGTGTTCACCTGTGTTCACCTGTGTTCACTTGTGTACACCTGTGTTCACCTGTGTACACCTGTGTACACCTGTGTACACCTGTGTTCACCTGTGTACACCTGTGTACACCTGTGTACACCTGTGTTCACCTGTGTACACCTGTGTTCACCTGTGTACACCTGTGTACACCTGTGTTCACCTGTGTACACCTGTGTTCACCTGTGTACACCTGTGTTCACCTGTGTACACCTGTGTACACCTGTGTTCACCTGTGTACACCTGTGTACACCTGTGTACACCTGTGTTCACCTGTGTACACCTGTGTACACCTGTGTACACCTGTGTACACCTGTATACACTTGTGTTCACCTGTGTTCACCTGTGTTCACCTGTGTACACCTGTGTTCACCTGTGTACACCTGTGTTCACCTGTGTACACCGGTGTACACCTGTGTACACCTGTGTTCACCTGTGTAAACCTGTAGACACCTGTGTACACCTGTGTTCACCTGTGTTCACCTGTGTACACCTGTGTTCACCTGTGTACACTTGTGTTCACCTGTGTACACTTGTGTTCACCTGTGTACACCTGTAGACACCCGCGTACACCTGTGTTCACCTGTGTTCACCTGTGTACACCTGTGTTCACCTGTGTTCACCTGTAGACACTTGTGTTCACCTGTGTACACCTGTGTTCACCTGTGTTCACCTGTAGACACTTGTGTTCACCTGTGTTCACCTGTGTACACCTGTGTTCACCTGTATACACATGTGTTCACCTGTGTACACCTGTGTACACTTGTGTTCACCTGTGTTCACCTGTGTTCACCTGTGTTCACCTGTGTTCACCTGTGTTCACCTGTGTTCACCTGTGTTCACCTGTAGACACTTGTGTTCACCTGTGTTCACCTGTGTACACTTGTGTTCACCTGTGTACACCTGTAGACACCAGAGTACACCTGTGTTCACCTGTGTACACCTGTGTTCACCTGTGTACACCTGTGTTCACCTGTAGACACTTGTGTTCACCTGTGTTCACCTGTGTTCACCTGTGTTCACCTGTAGACACTTGTGTTCACCTGTGTACACCTGTGTTCACCTGTGTACACCTGTGTTCACCTGTGTACACCTGTGTTCACCTGTGTACACCTGTGTTCACCTGTGTTCACCTGTAGACACTTGTGTTCACCTGTGTAAACCTGTAGACACCTGTGTACACCTGTGTTCACCTGTGTTCACCTGTAGACACCCGTGTACACCTCTGTGCACCTGTGTACACGGGTGTACACCCTGCAGGTCTGGGCTCTCCTACCTGGGGGAGAAGTGCAGCGCCCGCACCACACAGTCCACGGCCCTCTGGGGCTCGTTCTTCATGCGCCAGTAGAAGGAGGCCATGTTGTAGAGAACCCAGGAGGAGGAGTTCTGGAGACAGGAAGGAACAGGGACACTCTGTGACCCCCCCGCTGGGCGTCCTCCTCTACCGACCAATGGGACGGGGCGGTCTTACCCTCAGCAGGCCCTGATAGATGCGATGACCCACTTCATCGATGCTGTGGCCCATCTTCTGGGACAGGGAACTAAATATGGGGTCCTCCTTGGACAGCAGGGGGGAGGTGAGGTTGGCCCTCTCCTGGACACCCTGGAACCCACAGACCCACAAACACCTGAGGTCTGATGGAACCCCCAGACCCCCAAACACCTGAGGTCTGATGGAACCCCCATACCCACAGACACCTGAGTTCTGATGGAGCCCCCAGACCCACAGACACCTGAGGTCTGATGGAACCCCCAGACCCCCAGACACCTGAGGTCTGATGGAACCCCCAGACCCACAGACACCTGAGGTCTGATGGAACCCCCAGACCCCCTGACACCTGACGGAGACGAGGACCGGAGCAAAGCCACTCCAGGTGTGACGTTCCATCACTGCTAGCCTGCTCCAGCTACCTGACGTCAGCTGCTCTCATCACGGTCGTCATGACGACCTGGATGGGCGTGGCTCTGCTCACCCTGAGATGCTGGAAGGCGTGGATGCTGTACGGGAGCTCCAACACTTTAGCACAGTCGGGCTTCTCCAACTCTGGCGGCGTGGCAGAACCTGAATCCAGGTGCTCCTCAGGGCTGCAGGAGGAGAGGAGGAGACGTCAGCTCCTCCTGCTCAGGGCAGAGGAACCCAAACGAACCCCCTGAGGGGGGACACGGAGGCTGGAACACACTCCAACACAGACCGACCTGATTTCCTTGCTCTCCAGGGAGATGTAGGTGCCGTCGTAGAGGTCCAGGTCTCCCAGGGGGACCTTGGCCATCACGCAGTCTGGGTCCTCCTTGTAGTGCCTCTGCTCCAGACCCGTGTCTCTGTCCTCGTTCTCCTCGATGTGGATCTTCTGCGCCACCAGCTGCTTCTGCTCGACGACAACCGACACCAACAACGGGTTAGAGACAGTCCAGAGGGTGGCCCCCGACTGGGACCAGTACTGGAACTGGTTCCCAGAACCGGCTGTAAACGCTCCGGACACACACCTCCAGCCTCCGCAGGTAGTTGACCCGGGCGTCCTGCCTCATGAAGATCACCACGTCATGGGGGTGCTTCAGGTTCAGAGGTGAGTGAACCTGAAACCAGAGACCCGCTTCAGTCAGCTGATCCGTGGATGACGTCACCACACGTCACAAACAGGTACTTATTTACTGCTGTCAAACAGAGCAGCTCGATGCTAGCTAGTTAGCCTGTCCCAGCATATTAAAACGCGGCTAGCTGTTAGCAGCGCGGCTAATGACACATGAAGCACGTTCACCTTCCGGTAACGGTACCGACCTCACGGTGACACCAACCTGCACACACTCCGGGTTTAACGACAACACGTCCCGGTGATGCTAACGAGCTAGCTGTCAGCTAGCAGGTCAGCTGGCCGACCAGCGGGACCGTCCTACCTGCTGCTGGATCTTCCCGTCTTCCGTGACCACCCAGTGGGTCGTGGCCCCCGCGGAGTCCACCAGAAGGAGGCAAACAACGACGAGAAACGTCCCCGTTAATGACGGCTTCCCGGAGCGGTGGACGCGACAGGGCGAACGCTCCGGACAGACTCCACCGAGGGCCGCCATTTTTCTGTCTGTTGTCTCTGCGCCGCCTGACCTCCGGCCGCAGGGCGGCGCTCGTTCCGTTCCGTCGTCTAACTTCCGGTTACAGTGCGGCGCTCGTTCCGTTCCGTCGTCTGACTTCCGGTTACAGTGCGGCGCTCGTTCCGTTCCGTCGTCTAACTTCCGGTTACAGTGCGGCGCTCGTTCCGTTCCGTCGTCTGACTTCCGGCCGCAGGGCGGCGCTCGTTCCGTTCCGTCGTCTAACTTCCGGTTTCAGTGCGGCGCTCGTTCCGTTCCGTCGTCTTACTTCCGGTTTCAGGGCGGCGCTCGTTCCGTTCCGTCGTCTGACTTCCGGCCACAGTGCGGCGCTCTTTTCCGCGCCGGGCAGAAACGGAACCCTTCAACTTCGATGACGTTTCGACCAAACACAGGAAATTCAGTGGGAACGAGAAGGTTTCTGCGCGCGTGAGGTGAAGGTGAGCATAACGCAGGTACAACCGGGGCGTGACGCGCTGCCGCTGACGTGTCGTAGTTTCCCGGTGGTTCACCCGGTAACGTCGTGTTTGTGGAGGGAGCGTCACGGAGTTAGTTCCGTACGCAGCAGAGCTCCGGTTCCTCAGGTATTCTGTGGAAACGACCCGCTCTGACGTCACGGGTCATCACGGGGTAGCTAACAGCGTTAGCACGACGATGCTAATCATTACACAACAAATGTCCTCAGTGGTTCTTACCAGGTTCTAGTGGTGAGGTTCATGTTAGTTTGGTTGTGTCGGGGTTAGGGTTAGAGTTAACTGGGTTAGAGTTAACTGGGTTAGAGTTAGCTGGGTTAGAGTTAACTGGGTTAGAGTTAACTGGGTTTGGGTTAGCTGGGTTAGAGTTAGCTGGGTTAGAGTTAACTGGGTTAGAGTTAGCTGGGTTAGAGTTAACTGGGTTAGAGTTAACTGGGTTAGAGTTAACTGGGTTAGAGTTAGCTGGGTTAGAGTTAACTGGGTTAGAGTTAACTGGGTTTGGGTTAACTGGGTTAGAGTTAGCTGGGTTAGAGTTAACTGGGTTAGAGTTAGCTGGGTTAGAGTTAGCTGGGTTAGAGTTAGCTGGGTTAGAGTTAACTGGGTTAGAGTTAGCTGGGTTAGAGTTAGTAAGTCTAACCCAGCTAGCTCTAACTTTACTGTAACTCACCTAACCTTAAGTCTAACCCCTAACCCTAACTTAGGGTTAGGGGTTAGATTTAGGGTTAGGTGAGTTACGGTAAGAGTTAGGGTTAACTGGGTTATAGTTAGGGTTAACTGGGTTAGGGTTAGGCGGGGTCAGCACTGCTCAACAGATGTAGAACTTTATTGGTCTTTGACGGGTTGACACGTTGTTGGACACCATGCTAGTTGTCTGGTTGTGTCAGTGATGAAACAACTAGTTGAAGAACTACTAACTAGTTGATACAAGTTAACTCCTAATCATCAGAATCCCTCTGGAGTTAAAGTTAGACATGTAATGGCGTGTGTTTAGTGGTGTACATCTGGGGCTGTTTAAACCGGTCTAAACCAGTACTGGTCAGATCAGGTCCTGATGTTGGACCCCTACTGGAGTCTCTGATGGGCGGTTCTGAAGGCGGTGGCCCTGCAGACGGTTCCGGGTGGGCGTGGCTGTGACCGTGTCCCATTGGCCCACAGATGTCGTTCGTGGACAGCAGTAAGAGTCTGGAGGAGGACAGCTACGAGGGGGGGGCCGCCGGCCAGCTGTCCAGCTGCGCCTTAGCGATGCTGGAGAAGGAGCGCGAGTCCCTACGCAGCCCCGCAGAGAGTCCCGGCACCTTCATCAGCAGCAGCTCCTCCAGCCTCCAGGCGGCCACCCCCCTCCAGGGCTACGACGTGGACTTCGACCCCCCCCTGGAGAGTAAATATGAGTGTCCCATCTGCCTCATGGCCCTGAGGAACGCCATCCAGACGCCCTGTGGACACCGCTTCTGCAAGAGCTGCATAGAGAAGTCAATCCGGTAGGCTGTGCGCCCGCCCCCTCCCCCCCATGTTCTTTACCAGCAGGACTGTCTCTCAAAGCCTCATGGGAACTGTTTGCGCTCCCCCCTGACAGCGACACGGGCCAGCGGTGTCCCGTGGACAACGAGAGGCTGTCAGAGGAGCAGCTGTTCCCCGACAACTTTGCCAAACGTGAGATCCTGTCGCTGACGGTGCGCTGCCCCCACCCCGGCTGCGCCGACAGGATGGAGCTGCGCCACCTAGAGGTGAGAACGTCCCGACGCCACCGCCCCCCCGTGGACAGGGTGTGTCTGATGGACTGGTCCAGCTGCAGTATCAAACGTGTGCGTCCCCCCCCCCCCCCCAGAACCACGTGTCCCTGTGCCCGTTGGCCACGCTGCCCTGCCCCCAGTGCCAGCAGGCGGTGAGGAAGAGCCGTCTGGAGGAGCACCGCGCCCTGGAGTGCCAGCGGAGGCTGGTGTCCTGTCACGAGTGTCTGGCCAGCTTCGTGCACGAGGAGAGAGAGGTAGTGTCGACCCGCGCTCACGCCTGCGTGGGGGTTCAGTGTGGTCACCCTCTGGTTCCTGCCCCCCCTCCAGCTCCACGAGCAGCAGTGTCCCTTCGCCGGCGTGACGTGTCAGTACTGTGAGCTGAGCCTCATCCGACACCAGGTGAGGGACGGTGGACCTGTGAACACACCTGTGCACGTCTGTGGTGCTAGCTGTGAAGCTAACCTGGTGGTTTTGCCCCAGATGGAGTCCCACTGCGACACCGACTGCCCCAAAGCCCCCATCGCCTGCAGCTTCAGCACCTTTGGCTGTAAAGAACGGGTAGGTGGTGACAGGAGGGGGTCTCCCTTCTGCCGGCGTTGAACCAACAACCCCCCCCCACGCTGCCCCCTGCAGATGCTGCGTCACAACCTGGCCCAGCACATGCAGGAGTTCACGCAGATGCACATGCACTACATGGCCGAGTTCCTGAGGGGGGTGTGTGTGAACGGCGTCACGCCCAAGCCCCCGTGGTCGCTGGGGGCCCCGGGTGCCCCTGAGGATCCGGGCGCCGCCGCCGCAGCAGCAGCATCATCATCATCAGCGGCCTGTGGCGCTGCCAGAGTTGCGTCCTGTGCTCCGCCCCCCCCCAGCGAGGACCTGCAGCGGCTGGGAGAGATGGACCGGCGCCTGGTGACCCAGGACCACCAGCTGCGAGAGCTGGTCATCCTGAAGGAGACGCAGGTGGGGTCTCTGGACCAGCACACACACACACACACACACACCCCCCAATCCTCACCCCCGTGCCCCCCCCACAGACGGGCCAGCTGGCGGAGCTCCGGCGCCGGGTGTCGCTGCTGGAGGAGAAGGTGAAGGAGCTGGAGACCCAGCAGTCCCACGGGGTCTTCATCTGGCCCCTGAGGGGCTTCTCCGCCCACCTGAGGAACCAGGAGGCGGGGCTTCCGGTGGTGGAGCACAGCCCCGGCTTCTACACGGGCCGGCCCGGCTACAAGCTGTGCCTGCGGCTGCACCTGCAGACCCCCAACGCCCCCCGCTGCTCCAACTTCATCTCGCTGTTCGTCCACACCATGCAGGGGGCCTTCGACGCCCAGCTCAGCTGGCCCTTCCAGGGCACCATCCGCCTGGCCATCCTGGACCAGGGCCCCGAGGGCCAGCACCACGTGGAGGTGATGGAGACCAAACCCGACCTGCAGGCCTTCCAGAAGCCCACCCTCCAGCGCAACCCCAAGGGCTTCGGCTACGTCACCTTCCTGCACCTGCACCAGCTGAGTCAGCGCCCCTACCTGAAGGACGACACGCTGCTGATCCGCTGCGAGGTCACCGCGCGCTTCGACGGGCCCTTCCAGCGCGAGGGGCCCGCCGTGCAGCCCCGGGGCCCCGAGGCTGAGGGACTGAGGGGAACCCCCCCGGGGTGAGACACCAGGAGTCACACCTGGAGTCACACCAGGAGTCACACCAGGAGTCACACCAGGAGTCACACCTGGAGTCACACCTGGAGTCACTCCTGGAGTCACACCTGGAGTCACACCTGGAGTCACACCTGGACTCACACCAGGAGTCACACCAGGAGTCACACCTGGAGTCACACCTGGAGTCACTCCTGGAGTCACACCTGGAGTCACACCTGGAGTCACACCTGGACTCACACCTGGAGTCACTCCTGGAGTCACACCTGGAGTCACACCTGGAGTCACTCCTGGAGTCACACCAGGAGTCACACCAGGAGTCACACCTGCACTCACACCTGGAGTCACTCCTGGAGTCACTCCTGGAGTCACACCTGGAGTCACACCTGGAGTCACACCAGGAGTCACACCAGGAGTCACACCAGGAGTCACACCTGGACTCACACCAGGAGTCACTCCTGGAGTCACACCAGGAGTCACACCTGGAGTCACACCTGGAGTCACACCTGGAGTCACACCTGGAGTCACTCCTGGAGTCACTTCTGGAGTCACTCCTGGAGTCACTCCTGGAGTCACACCAGGAGTCACACCAGGAGTCACACCTGGACTCACACCTGGACTCACACCTGGAGTCACACCTGGAGTCACACCTGGAGTCACACCTGGAGTCACACCAGGAGTCACACCAGGAGTCACACCTGGACTCACACCAGGAGTCACTCCTGGAGTCACACCAGGAGTCACACCTGGAGTCACACCTGGAGTCACACCTGGAGTCACACCAGGAGTCACACCTGGAGTCACACCTGGAGTCACACCTGGAGTCACACCTGGAGTCACTCCTGGAGTCACTCCTGGAGTCACACCAGGAGTCACACCAGGAGTCACACCAGGAGTCACACACTGGAGTCACTCCTGGAGTCACTCCTGGAGTCACACCTGGAGTCACACCAGGAGTCACTCCTGGAGTCACACCAGGAGTCACACCAGGAGTCACTCCTGGAGTCACACCAGGAGTCACTCCTGGAGTCACTCCTGGAGTCACACCTGGAGTCACTCCTGGAGTCACTCCTGGAGTCACACCTGGAGTCACTCCTGGAGTCACACCAGGAGTCACTCCTGGAGTCACTCCTGGAGTCACACCTGGAGTCACTCCTGGAGTCACTCCTGGAGTCACTCCAGGAGTGACTCCAGGAGTGACTCCAGGAGTCACACCAGGAGTCACACCAGGAGTCTGTTGTTACGTGACGGGTCACACAGCGTTGAATGTTACAGCTGCACTGCGGCGTCGGGGCCACCAGGGGCCCTGTGGAGTCGTGTTTCACAGCCAGGATCTACGGTGGATCAGCTGATGCTCAACCAGATCAAACACAAGCCTGATCATGTGACCTGTTGTTACCGTAAGATAACAGTGTTGTCTTAACGTGTCTGCAGCGGGACACCTGGGCAGGTGAGGCAGCAGCCAGCCAATAGCAGCCCAGAGGACGCTGGAGGGTCGAGGCCTGATGAGTTAGCCTTACAGTGGAGTATTTACTGTCTGTTAATAAAGATTATATTTCTTTACAACCAAACGCCCTGACTCTGTGACCTTTGGCCTCATGCAGATCTACTTCCTGTGTTCAGAATGTCCAACAGCGTGTGGCTGTGGTGTCGATGTGTCGCGACATGCTAACGTTGCTAATGTGACAGTTAACATGGATAAAGGAAGTTTTTTCCTTCGACACTCAAACACCAGGAAGTCTGATTCACACGTTTATTAACTACACATCCCAGCATTCCCTGCTTCCTTATTCCACGTCTATGCTAACTAGCTGTTGCTAGGCTACCAGATGCTACCAGTGATCACTTCCTGTTACTCATCGGCGTAGGGGAACTTCTTGGAGGCTCCGTATCCTGGGTGATCCGGTCTGGTGGCCCCCACTTCCTGTTTGGCCCCTGTGTCTGCTTGGCGTGGAGACACGTCCTTGCTGCTGATTGGCTGAGAGCCTGTCAGACACGCTGAAGCATCGAGGCGTTAGAGGAGCGCATACACACACCCGTGAGCGCGGCGTGCGAGGCGCGGCTCACCTGGAGTCTTGGGGGCTTCCTTCCCACACCTGAGGGTGCTCTGAGCGAAGCACTCAGCCATCCAGGACAGCACCTCCCCGCAGTACCGCACCTGAGGGGGGGGGCACACGTTAGGGGGGTTACCACGACGACACGCTGAGGTGGTTCCCCACGTTTACCTGAGCGTCCATCATCGCCATCCGCTTCTCCTGGTCCTTGAACCCACCCACAATCCTCAGCAGGCTCTGAACCCTGGGGGGTAAGCACACCCCAGTTAGAAGCGTGTTGATTGGACCACAACCCAGACCCGGTGGGGCTCAGGGGGCGGGCCTTTACTTGGAGGAGGTGTGCTTCAGACGCTCCTCGCTGCTCTCCCAGTGCTGCCGCTCCAGTTTGGCCAAATAGTTCTCCTTCTGCACCGTCTCCCAGGTGATCAGCCTCTGGTCCAGCCCCACCGGCAGCTCCCTCTCTAACACACACACACACACACACAGGTAAACACACGTCGTGTTGTGGGCGTTCACACACCGCCACCTCCGTACCCAGGTGCTCCTGCTTGGACTCCGGCTGCCTGACCAGGCTGAGGAGGAGCTGGGACAGGTGGCTGATGATGATGAAGGGCGGGGCCAGCGCCGGGCGGCTGTGGTACTCCACGATCAGGTTGTACCGCTGGAACTTCCAGAAGATGTCGGTGTTGCCCTGAACAACCTGGAAGGTGTAGCTGGTGAGAGACCAGGACAAACGGTTTGACCTCAGGAACACCAGAGCAGATCCTACCTGCAGGTCAGAGCGGATCCTACCTGCAGGTCAGAGCGGATCCTACCTGCAGGTCAGAGCGGATCCTACCTGCAGGTCAGAGCGGATCCTACCTGCAGGTCAGAGCGGATCCTACCTGCAGGTCAGAGCGGATCCTACCTGCAGGTCAGAGCGGATCCTACCTGCAGGTCAAAGCGGATCCTACCTGAACATGGCGATCAGCAGGTTGAGCAGCAGCACGTTGGTGACCAGCAGGAAGATGACCAGCAGCAGGATGACCAGCCAGTTGGCGTAGACGTTGGGACACGGCGGCCGTAACCCCGAGATGATCTCCTGGGAGTCGTTGGTGCAGTTCATCTCAGGCATACGAGCAGCTGGACAGCAGGAGGGGGAGGTGAGGAGACCCGAACCTGAACTGATCAACCAATCAACCGACGGCTGGCGCGTGTCTCACCGTCGATCTCCTCCAGGGGGATCTGTCCAAAGATGTGCAGGTAGGGCCGGTACAGGGCTCTGCGGAACACCCAGTCGATTCGGGGGTCGTTGGGGTGGAGCAGAGCCTGGGTGGCCACACCGTAGGCGATGAGCCACACGCTCAGGAAGAAGAGGAAGAAGAAGACGTCCTTCATCTGTTCAGGACACAGAAACGCTTCGTGAGCTCCAACTACGGCCTGCTGCCATCGTGAGAAGACCTGGACGGTCACCATTCTCTCCACGATGATGATCTTAGGACCCAGCTGCTTGTGGATGGCGAAGATGTGGATCAGACGCAGCGTGAAGACCATGAAGTCGATGGCCAGGACCGTCCTGCCCGCCTCGTAGGTGCTGCTCACCATCCTGGAGAGGAATGGGACGCAGCGTTTGGGCTGTTCCTGCCTTCACATGACATATCCCTAACCCCTAACCCCTTAATCTAACCCTAACCTATCACCCCTAACCCTACCCCCTAACTCCTAACCCCTAACCCTAACTCTTCAGTGCTATCGGGGGAGTGGTTACCTGCATGACACGCCCACCACAAACAGTGAGATGGCCACCATGTCACACTTGTTCCAGTTGTCCTCCACGTAGAGTTTGAACTTCTTCAGGATGTTCATCTCCTCATCGGTGAAGAAGCTCTGTCGTGACAGACAGGCTAAAGGCGTGAACAGACCTTCGTCGCTAACAACGTTAGCCGTGCTAGCGTCACCAGGAGGTGACCTCACCTGTCTGAGCTCCTCCAGCACCAGGGTGAACACCCAGAAGTACAGCATGATCTCTGCGGCCCCGGGGCCGAGGGGCGGCGGCGGCCGGAAGTCCAGCAGGAGGACGTAGGTGAAGAGGAAGAGGAAGGCGAAGTACATGATGACGTTCCCCAGGAACACGGTGACGGGGGCGCTCCAGAAGCGGCGCCAGCGGCGCAGCAGGAAGCGCCACCACACGGAGGCGCAACTCTGATCCGCTGGACCCCCGGGAGGAACGTCCCTGCAGGAGAAGGTGTGAAAGAGACCCTACTGCCCAACAGCACAACGCTGTCGACGGAGGGGACAGGGTGGGCGGACTCACAGAGGGTCGTCGTCGTCCGTCAGCAGCAACGCCTTCTCCGTGTCCAGACTGTCCAGCTCCACAAACTGCTCCCGCCCGTCACGGTGGTCCAGCTCCTCATCGCTGGGAACCACAGGAGGTCAGGGGTCACACCGCAGACACACCAGGTGACCCCAACACAATGTCAGTCACCCCGCGGACCCCCCAGGACACATCTCCTCACCTGAACTTTATGAGGTTGGTCCAGATGAGTGGAGGACAGAAGAAGGACACCACCAGCTTGGAAATGGCCGTGTCCGTCGTCATGGCGCCCCACCAGATCTTCGTGAGCAGAGCCTGCAGGGAAGTTCATGACGTTAACGTCAGACAGGGTTTCCCCACAGGGACAGACTCGTCTAGGGGCGGCCACTAGAGGGCGTGAGAAGCCTCAGAATGCTTCACCCGACAGGAAGTGAACCGAGCCGGCTGACGGTAGAGGATAGACCACCACACCTGCACCCAGGATGCCCCCCCTCCTCACCTGGACCCCGTCGTGAGCGAAGAAGGACTTGGCGTCGGCCTCGGTGGCCAGGTTGAGGACGGTGGACCTGCTCCAGCAGGTGGTTCTTCTGACCAGCAGAGCGTACGCCCGGTCCTCGCTGTTGGAGTAACACTCCCCGAACACGTCTGTAGACAGGGCCAACAGGGGCACATCGTCAGCCCCGCCCCCTCCTGCTGGGCGCCGGAGGTCGTCGGGGGCGTGTCTACTCACCCAGGGCAAACTGCTCGTACTTGGCCTCCTTCATGCTCCGGGCAGACTCCGCCTCCGACTCCAGCCGTGCCATCTCCTTCAGGATCTTACATCCCGCCAGCGCCGCGGCAACCGCCTCCGGGCCCTGAGGGGGGGACAGGCAGCTGGATGGACCACCAGAGGATGGATCTGTTGAACCTGGGTCAGAACTTAGTGAGGAACATGTTCCCGCCTTCAGAGGGCGGGGGCCCTCTGAAGGGGGGGGGTGCTGCTCCACCCCCCCGCCTCCAGACAAAATTCCTTCTTTCCTTCCTTCCTTCCTTTTTTCCCTCCTTCCTTCCTTCCATCCCTCCCTTCCTTCCTTCTTTCCCTCCTTCCTTCCTTCCTTCCTTCCTTCCTCCCTTCCTTCCCTCTTTCCCTTCTTCCTGCCTATCTTCCTTTCTTCCTTCTTTCCCTCCTTCCTTCCTTGCTTCCCTTCCTTCCCATCTTCCTACCTTCCCTTTCTTCCTTCTTTCCATCTTCCTTCCTTTTTTCCCTCCTTCCTTCCTTCCATCCCTCCCTTCCTTCCTTCCTTCCTTCCTTCCTTCCTTCCTTCCTTCCTTCCTTCCTTCCTTCCTTCCCTCCCTTCCTTCCTTCTTTCCCTTCTTCCTGCCTATCTTCCTTTCTTCCTTCTTTCCCTCCTTCCTTCCTTGCTTCCTTCCTTCCTATCTTCTTTCCTTCCTTCCTTCCCTTCCTTCCTTCTTTCTCTTCCTTCCTTCTTTCCTTCCTTCCTCTTCCTTCCCTCCTCTCTTCCTTCCTTCCCTTTCTTCCTTCTTTCCCTCCTTCCTTCCTTCCTTCCCTTTCTTCCTTCTTTCCCTCCTTCCTTCCTTCCTTCCCTTCCTTCCTATCTTCCTTCCTTCCCTTTCTTCCTTCTTTCCCTTCCATCTTCCTCCCTTCCTTCCTTCTTTCCCTCCTTCCTTCCTATCTTCCTTCCTTCCTTCTTTACTTCCTTCCTCCTAATTATTGATAATTTGAGATTTTTTGTGCTTTCCAAGCATTCGATCAGAAGATGTATTGCTCTATCGATGATCTATTGGTGATCTATTGATGCCAGCAGTAGCTAACTGAGCGTATGAGGGGGTTGATGGTGGGGGGGTGATTTGCCTGAGGCTGGCTGTGAGGTGTTGATGACTGGGACCATCCTGATGACATCATGGTGTTTATTATATCATTGTTGTGATTAATCAATGTGAAATAGCACCTTTAATGGCACTAAAGTTTGAACATGAAGAATATGCAAATGAGGCTGTAGATCAGCTGATCCACTGACATCAGTGACTGTAATTATTCAAACCATCAGTTATTGTTGAGCGTCAGACTTTAAGCTGCTGCTTCATATATACTCAATGTACATACTGTACATATTCTACTGGCCCTATCCAGCCCGCTGGAAGCATCTCATTATCAATGCAGATGTGCCGGCTGGGGGGGGGTGTTCAAATGTTGGATTTAATTAGCATAATTCCAGATAATGTTTGAGATGAGACGCGTAGCGGATCCTCAGTTCATAATAATTGGCTCCTTTAATTCAGTCGAGGGCAATAAAGACATGAGAGAGGGTTTTTAAATATGTTAGAAACGAGGGGTGGTAATTAACACGGGGGGTGTCGTTGGGACGTCTGTGGGGGCATCAGCGCCGTCTCGTCATGAGTTCATCAGGACTACGACACGGCTCTGCGAGCTAACGGACGCCAGACCTTCACCTGAAGCTCCTGGAGACAAGACGGACCGGATCTCCATCTGGTCCAGAACACAAAACCCCCGTAGCTCCGCCCAGTTTGAGGCGTGTCAGACACGGCTAACGGCTAACAGCTAACACTGACCATGGCCAGAAGTAGTTGGCCATCTGCTGGCGGTTCTGGAGGACGGCCCAGAGGAACAGGTCCCTCCAGGGATGCTCACAGCTCTGCTCCAGCTCCGCCACGTTCTTCTGGCTGTGGAACAGCCGACCCTTCGCCGGCTTCTCCTGGAGAACACGGAGAACCGCGTGAACCACGAGGGGAACACTCTCTGTGGAAACAGCTCCCGACCAATCAGGAAGCAGCAGGAGCGGAGCTCCGGTCCTCACCGTGGGGATCTTCTGGTAGAAGCCTTTGCAGGAGTCGTGCAGGAAGTCCTTGAGCACCTTGGCCACCTCGTACAGCGTGAAGCGGGGCTTGCGGTCGCCCGGCTCCGGCGGGTGGTGTCCCGGCGGACCGGGGTCCTGGCGGCCCCCCAGCAGCATCTGCTTCTCCTCGTACTTCTTCAGGAGCAGGTTGTGGAGGAGGCTCTTCTCCGACACCGCCCAGTAGAGCTCCTGCAGACGGCCGTAGGTCAGGAACTCCCCCAGGTTCACGCCGTTGTCCACGAACAGACGCACAAAGTCGGGTTTGTCGTTGATCAGCGCGTCCATCATCACCTCCTCCAGGTCACACGCCTGAGACAGCAGCGGTTAGCACCTCCCCTTCCTCCAGCTAACGGGCTAACGGGCTAACGATCATTAACTCTGTGTGTCAGAGTGTGACACACAGTGTTGATCTAGAGACTGTTAGCATTCTGAGCTGAAGCTAAACCTAGCTGTAAAACACTGCAGGTGTTCCCATCCTGTGATCATGTGACTGAAAACAGGACAAACTATTGATTTTTTCCTGTTAATAATAAAAGTCGATCATCTTTAATCGGATCAATCGTTATTGGCGACGTGTCGGTCCCACCTTCCACTCCACGTCTCCGTTAAAGATGTCGCTCTTGGCGATGTCCACCCGGTTCCACGCCACCGCCAGCTTCAGCTCGTCCAGGAAGTCCTGAGCCTCCTGGCTCTGGCTCTTACAGGCTGATACACACACACACACACACACACACACACACACACACACTGGGCGTTACGTCACAAGGCTGAGTACCCATGAGGCTTTGCTCCCTACCCTTGACCAGGGCTCTGAGGATGACGGTGTCCAGGTCGGAGCTCTCCTGCTCGGGGTCGTGGACGGTCAGCAGGTGTCCGTGTTCCAGGATCTTCTGGATCTGAGAGGAGGAACCAGCAGAACCCGCCTGAGTGATGTTTTCGTCCCTCAGATGAAGATGAACCTGTCTTCATCACCCCCCCCGCCCCCCCTAACGGCGCCCCCCCCCCGGCGTCTCACCAGCCTGACCCAGCTCCTGACATCCGCGCTGTGGTGGGCGTTTGGGAAGGTGTCCAGCAGCAGCTCGTGGACGCCGTCCGTATCCCAGCAGCCCCTGTTCATCAGCGTGACCAGGATGTCGGCCACGCCCCCGGAGCCGGCCAGGATGAGCCAGGGCGTGGAGTTCCCGATGCCTTTGAACATCCTCTGTGGGGGAGAACAGGTTCAGACTCAACCCCCCCGGTGGAGCAGCTCTACTGCATCTCTGGTTCTATCATGTGAAGCCGTCCAATCAGATCAGTTTGTGAACGCAGGAGGAATCTGCTGGTCTGGTTCCTCTGGATGAGCACCAGACTGACATGTGAGGTGTGATTGTGAGCTTCACTAGAGTCAGTCTGGACACAGTGATCGTTTGGTGTTCAGTCGTGTCCTGAAGGTCACACAGGAACCGACGCCTCACCTTCAGAATCCTGGGCTCCCCGTGAACCAGGAGACACAGGACGGGGATCTCAAAGCTGCCCGTTCCTGCAAGCATCCAGAAGTACAACCATCAGTGTCAGGACGCGTCTACTTCCTGGACGTTCACTGGAGCATCACAGCAAACCTCACAGTCCAGACGTTTGAAACCACGACTAGAAAGAAAATATCCAGATACAGTTAGTGACAAATTAAATGTATGTCTGTGTCAAACCTACATTTACCTCTGTGTACAAGTAGTCCTCAACATACAAACATCTGGCTTACAAACATCTGACTGATGAACATCTGTAGATACGAACAAACATGCTTCACCATATTCATCTATCATCCTGCAGTTCCCCTTCCTGAAAGTGCGTTCGCACGAAGAAAGAGAAGAGGAGCGCCAAGAGTATAGGACTAAGAGTAGGGACGTTGAATGTTGGAACTATGACAGGAAAAGGTAGAGAGTTGGTTGACATGATGCAGAGGAGGAAGGTAGACATACTGTGTGTCCAGGAGACCAGGTGGAAAGGTAGCAAGGCTAGAAGTTTAGGAACAGGGTTCAAGTTGTTCTATCATGGTGTAGATGGGAAGAGAAATGGAGTAGGAGTTATCTTGAAGGAGGAGTTTGTTAGGAATGTCCTGGAGGTAAAAAGAGTGTCAGATAGAGTGATGAGTCTGAAGCTAGAAATAGAAGGTGTGATGTTCAATGTTGTTAGTGGGTATGCTCCACAGGTAGGATGTGAGCTGGAGGAGAAGGAGAAATTCTGGTTGGACTTTGATGAAGTGATGCAGAGCATACCTAGAAGTGAGAGAGTTGTCATTGGTGCAGACTTCAATGGACATGTTGGTGCAGGTAACAGAGGTGATGAGGAAGTGATGGGCAGGTTTAGTATCCAGGAGAGGAACGCAGAAGGACAGATGGTAGTTGACTTTGCAAAAAGGATGGAAATGGCTTGTAGTGAATACTTTCTTCCAGAAGAGGCAGGAACATAGGGTGACCTATAAGAGTGGTGGTAGGAGCACACAGGTAGACTACATCTTGTGTAGACGATGTAACCTGAAGGAGATCAGTGACTGTAAAGTAGTGGTAGGTGAGTGTGTAGCCAAACAGCATAGGATGGTGGTGTGTAGGATGACTCTGGTGGTGAGGAAGATGAAGAGGGCAAAGGCAGAGCAGAGGACGAAATGGTGGAAGCTAAAAAAGGAAGAGTGTTGCATGACTTTTAGGAAGGAGTTAAGACAGGCTCTGGGTGGTCAGGAGGTGCTTCCAGATGACTGGACAACTACAGCTAATGTGATCAGGGAGACAGGTAGGAGAGTATTTGGTGTGTCATCTGGAGGAAAGTAGATAAGGAGACTTGGTGGTGGAATGAGGAGGTACAGGAGTGTATACAAAGAAAGAGGTTAGCTAAGAAGAAGTGGGACACTGAGAGGACTGAGGAGAGTAGACAGGAGTACAGGGAGATGCAGCGTAAGGTGAAGGTAGAGGTAGCAAAGGCCAAACAAGAAGCTTATGATGACTTGTATGCTAGGTTGGACAGTAAGGAGGGAGAGACTGATCTATACAGGCTGGCAAGACAGAGATGGGAAGGACGTGCAGCAGGTTAGGGTGATTAAGGATAGGGATGGAAGTCTATTGACAGGTGCCAGCAGTGTGATGGGAAGATGGAAAGAGTACTTTGAAGAGTTGATGAACGTGGAAAATGAGAGAGAACAAAGACTAGAAGAGGTGACTGTTGTGGACCAGGATGTAGCAAAGATTAGCCAGGATGAAGTGAGGAGAGCACTGAAGAAGATGAAGAGTGGAAAGGCAGTCGGTCCTGATGATCTACCTGTAGAGGTTTGGAAGTGTCTAGGAGAGGTGGCAGTAGAAGAGTTTCTGACTGGGTTGTTCAACAGGATCTTAGATAGTGAGAAGATGCCTGAGGAGTGGAGGAGAAGTGTGCTGGTGCCCATTTTTAAGAACAAGGGAGATGTGCAGAGTTGTGGCAACTACAGAGGAATAAAGCTGATGAGCCATACAATGAAGTTATGGGAAAGAGTAGTGGAAGCTAGACTAAGGGCAGAAGTGAGCATTTGTGAGCAGCAGTATGGTTTCATGCCAAAAAAGAGTACTACAGATGCAGTATTTGCTTTGAGGATGTTGATAGAGAAGTACAGAGAAGGCCAGACGGAGCTGCATTGTGTTTTTGTAGATCTGGAGAAAGCTTATGACAGGGTGCCCAGAGAGGAACTGTGGTATTGTATGAGGAAGTCTGGAGTGTCAGAGAAGTATGTTAGAACGGTGCAGGACATGTATGAGGACTGTAAGACAGTGGTGAGGTGTGCTGTAGGTGTGACAGAGGAGTTCAAGGTGGAGGTGGGACTGCATCAGGGATCAGCTCTGAGCCCCTTCTGTTCGCTATGGTGATGGACAGGCTGACAGATGAGGTTAGACAGGAATCTCCATGGACTATGATGTTTGCAGATGACATTGTGATCTGCAGTGAGAGCAGGGAACAGGTGGAGGAGAAGCTAGAGAGGTGGAGATTTGTCCTGGAAAGGAGAGGAATGAAGGTTAGCCGCAGTAAGACAGAGTACATGTGTGTGAATGAGAGGGACCCAAGTGGAAGAGTGAGGCTACAGGGAGAAGAGATCAAGAAGGTGGAGGATTTGAAGTACTTAGGGTCAACAGTCCAGAGCAATGGAGAGTGGGGAAAAGAGGTGAAGAAGCGTGTCCAGGCAGGATGGAACGGGTGGAGAAAAGTGTCAGGTGTGATGTGTGATAGAAGAGTTTCAGCTAAATGAAAGGAAAGATGTACAAAACTGTGGTGAGACCAGCGATGTTGTTTGGTCTAGAGACAGTGTCACTGAGGAAAAGACAGGAGACAGAGCTGGAGGTAGCAGAGATGAAGATGCTGAGGTTCTCTCTGGGAGTGACCAGGAAGGATAGGATCAGGAATGAGTACATCAGAGGGACAGCACATGTTAGAGGTTTGGAGATAAAGTCAGAGAGGCCAGACTGAGATGGTTTGGACATGTCCAGAGGAGAGATAGTGAATATATTGGTAGAAGGATGCTGAGTTTTGAACTGCCAGGCAGGAGGCCTAGAGGAAGACCAAAGAGGAGGTTTATGGATGTAGTGAAAGAGGACATGAAGGTAGTTGGTTGTGAGAGAAGAGGATGCAGAAGACAGGGTTAGATGGAGGACACTGATTGGCTGTGGAGACCCCTGAAGGGAAAAGCCCAAAGGAAAAGAAGATCCTGCAGTTCCCTTTACTGCCACAACATCGTGGGGGCAGCACTGCTGCGTTCATGCAGCTCCAACATTCGCCCCCCCCCCATATTGTTTTTGTTTGTTGTCTCTGTTAGCATCTCAGAGCATCAGGCTTTGGATTCTTTACTGTCTGTCATGATGCTAAAGCTAAAGCTAGTGTAGATACTGGTAGTGGTGACCATCTCTCTGATGACAACTCTGACTCTGACCAACAATAACTCCTCCCTCTGACCCACAGAGTCCAATCAGAACGACTGAACTCTAAACGACCTGAACCTGGATTTATTTATTCTGTTGTTTTAATGTCCTGGAATTGTTTCTGTCAGTCTGAGGGATTACTTTAGTATTTACAGTAGTAATGACATGACTTTAGTATTTACAGTAGTGATGACATGACTTTAGTATTTACAGTAGTGATGACATGACTTTAGTATTTACAGTAGTAATGACATTACTTTAGTATTTACAGTAGTGATGACATTACTTTAGTATTTACAGTAATAATGACATGACTTTAGTATTTACAGTAGTAATGACATGACTTTAGTATTTACAGTAGTAATGACATTACTTTAGTATTTACAGTAGTGATGACATTACTTTAGTATTTACAGTAGTAATGACATGACTTTAGTATTTACAGTAGTGATGACATTACTTTAGTATTTACAGTAGTAATGAGATTACTTTAGTATTTACAGTAGTAATGACATGACTTTAGTATTTACAGTAGTAATGACATTACTTTAGTATTTACAGTAGTAATGACATGACTTTAGTATTTACAGTAGTAATGACATTACTTTAGTATTTACAGTAGTAATGACATGACTTTAGTATTAAGAGTAGTAATGACATTACTTTAGTATTTACAGTAGTAATGACATGACTTTAGTATTTACAGTAGTAATGACATGACTTTAGTATTAAGAG
>JABVMC010000078.1:0-45000 GCA_013358685.1 Antennarius maculatus | reverse complement strand
CACCTGGTTCTGGTGGTCACAACAGTGACCACCTGGTTCTGGATCCAGTGCTGGATCCAGTTCTGATCAGTGGGCTCCGCCCACTGATCAGTGGGCTCCGCCCACTGATCAGAACAGAACAGCGCCGCCGGTTAGCCGGTTAGCTGGTTAGCCGGTTAGCCGGTTAGCTGGTTAGCCGGTTAGCTGGTTAGCCGGCTATCTGGTTAGCGCTCACGCTGTCTGTCTGCATTGGGCCGTGATGTGACTGGAGTTCTGGAGGGGGGGGGGCACTCATGGACATGCAAACCAGGTGATTTGCATATTAAAGATGGCCGCCCGAGCTCCACCGCAACAGGAAGGACTTCCTCCAGGAGCTGCAGACGGTGCACCCCCCAGTGTGTTCCCCCCTCCAGAACCAGAACAAACCGATCCCAGACCCTCACTCTGGAACAACTTCATGCAAAAGCACTGCGACCACAAGGTGGGGGGGCAGCAAGAATCCACCAGAGTTCAGTGGGACCGCTCTGGACCTGGTTCTGGTTCTGATCCTGGTCCTGATTCTGGTTCTACAGTGTCATCCACAAGCAGCCAGAGCCTGGATGGCGAGGCGACTTTGAACGCACCTCCAGTGACCCCCCCTCATCGAGGAGGAACCAGTGGAACCCCGACAGGAATCCTGGAGACGTGTGAGAACGTCTGTGGAGTAAACCTGACCCACGTCCAGGTTCTGGCCTCACCTGACCCCACAGGAAGCTTCTCCCAGCATACACCAGACACACTAAAGCTTCTACCTGCAGAACCCCCCCCAGACGGTACTCACCAGAGGCGTGTCCTGTCTCTCCTGCATGGCTGGAACGACTGCTGCTCTCCTCCTGCTGCTGCTCTACACACCTGAGAGGGCGTCGCCCTACAGTCCAAAGGTGAACCAGGAAGTAGACTGAAGAGGGTGGAGCTCTCCCCCAGCTGGTCCACAACAGCAAAACCAAACACATCTGGTCGGCGTGGCTTCAGCAAAACCAGAGGAACCTCTAGAACAACACCTGCAGAACAACACCTGTAAAACAACACCTCTAGAACAACACCTATAGAACAACACCTATAGAACAACACCTCTAGAACGACACCTCTAGAACACCACCTGTAGAACAACACCTGTAGAACAACACCTCTAGAACAACACCTGTAGAACAACACCTCTAGAACAACACCTATAGAACAACACCTGTAGAACAACACCTGTAGAACAACACCCCTAGAACAACACCCCTAGAATAACACCTCTAGAACAACACCTCTAGAACAACACCCACAGAACAACACCTCTAGAACAACACCCCTAGAACGACACCTCTAGAACAACACCTCTAGAACAAGACCTCTAGAACAACACCTTTAGAACACCTCTAGTACAACACCTCTAGAACAACACCGCAAGAACAGCACCTTTAGAACAACACCTCTAGAACAACACCTGTTTAAAAACACCTCTAGAACAACACCTCAAGAACAACACCTCCAGAACAACACCCCTAGAACAACATCTCTAGAACAACACCCCTAGAACAACACCTCTAGAACGACACCTCTAGAACAACACCTGCAGAACAAGACCTCTAGAACAACACCTCTAGAACAGCACCTGTAGAACAACACCTCTAGAACAACACCTCTAGAACAACACCTGTAGAACAACACCTCTAGAACAACACCTATAGAACAACACCTGTAGAACAACACCCCTAGAACAACACCCCTAGAACAACACCTCTAGAACAACACCTCTAGAACAACACCCATAGAACAACACCTCTAGAACAACACCCCTAGAACAACACCTCTAGAACAACACCTCTAGAACAACACCTCTAGAACAAGACCTCTAGAACAACACCTTTAGAACACCTCTAGTACAACACCTCTAGAACAACACCGCAAGAACAGCACCTTTAGAACAACACCTGTAGAACAACACCTGTTTAAAAACACCTCTAGAACAACACCTCCAGAACAACACCTCCAGAACAACACCCCTAGAACAACATCTCTAGAACAACACCTGTAGAACAACACCTCTAGAACGACACCTCTAGAACAACACCGCAATAACAGCACCTTTAGAACAACACCTCTAGAACACCACCTGTAGAACAACACCTCTAGAACAACACCTGTAGAACAACACCTCTAGAACAACACCTCTAGAACAAGACCTCTAGAACAACACCTCTAGAACAACACCTGTAGAACAACACCTCTAGAACAACACCTCTAGAACAACACCTGTAGAACAACACCTCTAGAACAGCACCTGTAGAACAACACCTCCAGAACAACACCTCTAGAACAACACCTGTAGAACAACACCTCCAGAACAACACCTCTAGAACACCACCTGTAGAACAACACCTCTAGAACAACACCTGTAGAACAACACCCCTAGAACAACACCTCGAGAACAACACCCATAGAACAACACCACTAGAACAACACCACTAGAACAACACCTCTAGAACAACACCTCTAGAACAACACCTCTAGAACAACACCTCCAGAACAACACCTCTAGAACAACACCCATAGAACAACACCACTAGAACAACACCTCTAGAACAACACCTGTAGAACAACACCTCTAGAACGACACCTCTAGAACAACACCTGTTTAAAAACACCTCTAGAACAACACCTCCAGAACAACACCTCTAGAACAACACCTGTAGAACAACACCTGTAGAACAACACCTCTAGAACAACACCTCTAGAACAACACCTCCAGAACAACACCTCTAGAACAACGACTGTAGAACAACACCTCTAGAACAGCACCTGTAGAACAACACCTCCAGAACAACACCTCTAGAACAACACCTCTAGAACACCACCTCTAGAACAACACCTCTAGAACACCACCTGTAGAACAACACCTCTAGAACAACACCTGTAGAACAACACCCATAGAACAACACCACTAGAACAACACCTCTAGAACAACACCTCTAGAACAACACCTCTAGAACAAGACCTCTAGAACAACACCTCAAGAACAACACCTCTAGAACAACACCCATAGAACAACACCCCTAGAACAACACCTCTAGAACAACACCTGTAGAACAACACCTCTAGAACAACACCTGTTTAAAAACACCTCTAGAACAACACCTCCAGAACAACACCTCTAGAACAAGACCTCTAGAACAACACCTCCAGAACAACACCTCTAGAACAACACCCATAGAACAACACCCCTAGAACAACACCTCTAGAACAACACCCATAGAACAACACCTCTAGAACAACACCTCTAGAACAACACCTCTAGAACAACACCTCTAGAACAACACCTCTAGAACAAGACCTCTATAACAACACCTCCAGAACAACACCTCTAGAACAACACCTGTAGAACAACACCTCTAGAACAGCACCTGTAGAACAACACCTCCAGAACAACACCTCTAGAACAACACCTGTAGAACAACACCTCCAGAACAACACCTCTAGAACACCACCTGTAGAACAACACCTCTAGAACAACACCTGTAGAACAACACCTCGAGAACAACACCCATAGAACAACACCACTAGAACAACACCCCAAGAACAACACCTCTAGAACAACACCTCTAGAACAAGACCTCTAGAACAACACCTCCAGAACAACACCTCTAGAACAACACCCATAGAACAACACCTCTAGAACAACACCTCTAGAACAACACCTCTAGAACGACACCTCTAGAACACCACCTGTAGAACAACACCTCTAGAACAACACCTGCAGAACAACACCTGTAAAACAACACCTCCAGAACAAGACCTCTAGAACAACACCTCTAGAACAACACCTGTAGAACAACACCTCTAGAACAACACCTCTAGAACAACACCTCTAGAACAACACCTCTAGAACAACACCTATAGAACAACACCTGTAGAACAACACCTGTAGAACAACACCCCTAGAACAACACCCCTAGAACAACACCTCTAGAACAACACCTGTTTAAAAACACCTCTAGAACAACACCTCCAGAACAACACCTCTAGAACAACACCTCTAGAACAACACCTCCAGAACAACACCTCTAGAACAACACCCATAGAACAACACCCCTAGAACAACACCTCTAGAACAACACCTCTAGAACAACACCTCTAGAACAACACCTCTAGAACAACACCTGTAGAACAACACCTCTAGAACAACACCTCTAGAACAAGACCTCTAGAACAACACCTCCAGAACAACACCTGTAGAACAACACCTCTAGAACAACACCTGTAGAACAACACCTCCAGAACAACACCTCTAGAACAACACCTGTAGAACAACACCTCCAGAACAACACCTCTAGAACACCACCTGTAGAACAACACCTCTAGAACAACACCTGTAGAACAACACCTGTAGAACAACACCCCTAGAACAACACCTCGAGAACAACACCCATAGAACAACACCACTAGAACAACACCCCTAGAACAACACCTCTAGAACAACACCTCTAGAACAAGACCTCTAGAACAACACCTCTAGAACAACACCTCTAGAACAACACCCATAGAACAACACCCCTAGAACAACACCTCTAGAACAACACCTGTAGAACAACACCTCTAGAACTACACCTCTAGAACAACACCGCTATAACAGCACCTTTAGAACAACACCCATAGAACAACACCTCTAGAACAACACCTGTAGAACAACACCTCTAGAACAACACCTCTAGAACAACACCGCAATAACAGCACCTTTAGAACAACACCTCTAGAACACCTCTAGTACAACACCTCTAGAACAACACCGCAAGAACAGCACCTTTACAACAACACCTCTAGAAGGATACATCTAGAACAACACCTCTAGAACAACCCCTCTAGAACACCTTTAGAATATCACCTCTAGAACAACACCTCCAGAACAACACCTAACCCTTGCCCCCGAACTAACTCCTGGGAGGAGTTCACCACTGGTTCCCCCTGGTTGGACAAGGTTCAGTGTTCTAACTAGTGGGAGGAGTTTCAATGTTGTTCTCACCAATGGGAGGAGTTTCAATGTTGTTCTAACCAATGGGAGGAGTTTCAGTGTTGTTCTAACTAGTGGGAGGAGTTTCAGTGTTGTTCTCACCAATGGGAGGAGTTTCAGTGTTGTTCTAACCAATGGGAGGAGTTTCAGTGTTGTTCTAACTAGTGGGAGGAGTTTCAGTGTTGTTCTAACTAGTGGGAGGAGTTTCAGTGTTGTTCTCACCAATGGGAGGAGTTTCTCCTTCACGAGTCTTTCTGGTCCGTCATTGGTTCGTCCCCTATCACCACCCCTTCAGTCTGACGGGGGTCTCCACATCTCAATGAACGATGTCGCCCCTCCTCCCGCCATGCGCTGCAGCCAATCACCGGCCTCCGTGTGCTCACACACGTGCGGCCCGCAGCCTTTAAACGGCGGCGCTGCGTCATCCTGAGCCAAACGGCCCCGGACCGGATGATGGAGCCCACCGGGCGCGGACAGCCGGTGCGTAGGGGTCTGTTCGGGCCGGTGGACCACGAGCAGCTGCGGCGGGACCTCCGGCTGCTGCTGGACCGGATGGAGGAGCAGGACCGGCTCCGATGGAACTTCGACTTCCAGGAGGGGACGCCGCTACCGGGCAGGTTCCGGTGGGAGGAGACACCGGCACGGTGCGCTCGCGCTGAGGATGACGTCAGCCCGAGCCGCGGTGGGACCGATCAGGAGAACCGTCCCGGGGTGTCCCACCCCCGCAGGTGTCCCGGTGGAGCGACGCCCGGCCGGAAGAAGAGGACGCGCTCCAAGCCCGGGTGTGACGCACGGATCACAGGTGAGGTCATAAGTCACGCGCCCCGGAGGAGCTGAAACCAACTTCCGGTGAATTCACGTCTTCCTTCCTGTTTGTTTTTGCAGATTTTTTCTCCAAGAGAAAGAAAACACCGGAAACAAAGAGCGTTCGGGTCCCTTTGAATCCGGTTCCGGTGACGCAGCTCAGCGCCTGAACCACCGGATTCCATCCGGATTCCATCCGGTGGCATCCGGATTCCATCCGGATTCCATCCGGTGGTTCAGCATCAATAACTTATTTATTTTATTTATGGGTTTTATTTAACGTCTTTTTTCAGTTTGTTGTTTTTCACTTATTTGTTTTCAGTTTTTTCATTGTTTTGAGGTTTGAGGCCTGATGGACTCCAGGTTCTGTTCAGGTTCTGTTGAGGTTCTGTTCAGGTTCTGTTGAGGTTCTGTTCAGGTTCTGTTCAGGTTCTGTTCAGGTTCTGTTGAGGTTCTGTTCAGGTTCTGTTCAGGTTCTGTTAAGGTTCTGTTGATGTTCTGTTGAGGTTCTGTTCAGGTTCTGTTGATGTTCTGTTGATGTTCTGTTGAGGTTCTGTTCAGGTTCTGTTCAGGTTCTGTTCAGGTTCTGTTGATGTTCTGTTGAGGTTCTGTTCAGGTTCTGTTGATGTTCTGTTGAGGTTCTGTTCAGGTTCTGTTGATGTTCTCTGTAAAATCGTGACCAAATCCTCTGAGTGAACTGTTTCATCAGAATGGTGAATCACCGCTTTAGAAATAAATCAATATTAATTGATTGATCTGGCTGATTTATTTATTCATAGCATTGAGAGCCGACTGGAGGCCCAGCAGCAGAAGAATGATTTTTAACATTTAGTAACAATTAGTAACATTTAATAACAATTAGTAACATTTAATAACATTTAATAACATTTAATAACAATTAGTAACATTTACTAACATTTAATAACATTTAATAACATTTACTAACATTTAATGAGGATATTCCTGTTTATTGATTAGTTCCCATTGGTCCTAGTGAACTACATTGATTTGTGTGATTGGTTTCTGACATGAGAACAAAGGTTTTTGTCCAGCCCCCCACCATTACACTGAGCCAGGGGCAACTGCCAGCCCCCCCACCAGGCGTTGCCACCACCAGGTGCCCCCAGCGAGCGCCCGCTAGCGGAGAAGCCCTCAAGAAGGGACTTCAGCTCCAGATCCTTTCTGGGTGCCATCTGGACCCGGAGCAGAAAAATGACCCCTGACCCGAGGGGGGCGTTTAGTTCACCTGCAAATTAGCCTTTGGGGCTGCGTGCCCCCCCCCCCCGCCTTTTTAGCAATCCCCACCCCCCAGGACCATCCCCTTTCATAGTGGGGGCTGAACCCGGTCCACTGATGCTGATCCTGGTTATTTGTACACAGGAGGGAAAAGGGGGTTATTAGTGTGTGTGTGTGTGTGTGTGGGGGGGGGGGGTGATAACAGTATAGAAAATAAAGTTAAATTAAATAAAAACAGGATGATGTCATCAAAGTGTGTCTAAACACATGATGTCATCCAGTCTCCATTAGCATCAGAGAACTCGATAAACAGGCCCCCCCAGGGCCCACAGGCTCCCCAAATCACCCCCCCAAGATGAAACGCAGTGGAATCTGAACAAGCTGCTCAGTAAATCATCCACAAACAAGGAGGAGCCCCCCCCCCCCCCAGAACTAAAGTGTGGGGAGGGGCAGATTCCTAAACGGGCCGGGGGCTTTTAAAAGCCTCTTAAACCCTTACCCCCCCTCCAGACCAGCACAAAGGCCAAGCACACTTTTTTTGGGGGGGGGTTTATTGTGTACACCAGAGGCAGATGGACACTGAAGGAATGCCCCGACACCCCCTGAATGACCAGCGGGGGTAAGGTCACCATCTGCTGCCCAAAGGTCAGCTATGTAAAGAGGTCCATTTCAGCCACGCTTTGTTACCCCCCCCCCCACACACACACCCCTGTGTGTGTGTGTGGGGGGGGGGCTGCTGCTGATTGACCACTGAACTAAAAACAATGACCAGAGTCACAACAAGGTTTTTATGCAGGAACATTTTTTTCTGACGGGCAGCAAACGCATCACTAAAGTCACCGCCGCTGCACACGGGACACGCCGCTGGAGGAAGGAGGTTTATTTGTCTCTACACGATTCCAGAGAGGTCAGATCACAGGAATGATCACAGCAGACGACCTGACGGAGGTCAGAGGTCAGTCCTGAAGGTCACGCATTAGCGTGTTGCTGGAGGGTCACTGATGGTTTCCATTCACATCTAGTGGAGTCGCTTCAACAGGAGAGCTGAGCGAGCGCTAAGCTAGCAGCAGGTCGTTAGTCCTACCAGACTTTAGTCCTACCAGGACGTTAGTCCTACCAGAACATTAGTCCTACCAGGTGTTAATCCTACCAGACTTTAGTCCTACAGGACATTAGTCCTACCAGAACATTAGTCCTACCAGGTGTTAATCCTACCAGACTTTAGTCCTACAGGACACTAGTCCTACCAGATGTTAGTCCTACCAGACTTTAGTCCTACCAGGACATTAGTCCTACCAGATGTTAGTCCTACCAGACTTTAGTCCTACCAGGACGTTAGTCCTACCAGGTGTTAATCCTACCAGACTTTAGTCCTACCAGGACGTTAGTCCTACCAGAACATTAGTCCTACCAGGTGTTAATCCTACCAGACTTTAGTCCTACCAGATGTTAGTCCTACCAGATGTTAGTCCTACCAGACTTTAGTCCTACCAGGACATTAGTCCTACCATGATGTTAGTCCTACCAGGATGTTAGTCCTACCAGGACATTACGCTAGCTATGGTTATGGACAGCTAGCTGGTGTATATGATGGATAATGCTAACACTAGCTGTAGCCATCGGACAGCTAGCTGGTGTATATAATGAATAAGGCTAATGCTAGCTGTGGTTACGGACAGCTAGCTCATGTAGATGGAGATGACGGATAACGCTAGCTGTGGCTATCTGGCAGCTAGCAGGTGTATATGATGGATAATGCTAATGCTAGCTGTAGCTATCAGATAGTTAGCTGATGAAATGACGGATAACGCTAATGCTAGGTGTGGCTATCGGACAGCTGGCTCCTGTAGATGATGGCTAATGCTAGCTGTAGACAGCTAGCTGGTGTAGATTACACTAACGCTAATGCTAGCCGTGGCTAGGTGACAGGAACAGAGAGACAGACCTCAGTAGGTCTGATGTAGGCCTGGGGGGCCGTGGGTGGGGTCGAGGCTGGGGAAGGGCGGCGCTGACGCAGACAGCTGCTCGTAGGTGGGCAGGCTGTCTTGGCTGGGGAGGACGGTGAATCTCTGTCCAGTCAGTGGCTTGGGCTCGCCTCCAGCTCCGCCTCCGGCTCCGCCTCCGGCTCCGCCTCCTCCAGCAGCATCCTTGCGGTCCAGCAGGACGGCCAGGGACTCTGCGATGCGGTTCAGCGTCTGGTCCATGCGTGAAATCTGACAAACGTGTAAAATAAGAAGGAAAATTAGCAAAAGATGTTTTTTATTTTTCATTGATGATTAAATTAAACGGAGATCAAAGAGGAGATAAAGTTTCTGTTCTTAAATTAGATTCAGGATCCTGTGATCCTCTGTTACAAACCTGTTTACATTACCAATGTATCTGCATTATTTACATAAATAACAACAGTTAAACAGTGTGTGTGTGTGTGTGTGGGGGGGTGACTCCCACCTTGTCCTCCATCCGATTGAGTCTGGACCCGATGGAGTTGTTACCTTTGTCTCTGGCTCGGTCTGCAGAGGACGACAACAACAAGACAACAATAGCAAAACAACAACAATAACAGCAAAACAACAACAAGACAACACAACAACAACAAAATAACAACAACAAAATAACAACAACAAGACAACAACACATCAACAGAATGCAACAAGACAACAAAGGGACGACAACAACAACAAGACAACATCATCAACAGCAACAACAGCAGCAGCAGCAGGGGTCAGAACTGTGTTCTGGAGTCTCAGTGAGGTGGGGGGGTAGGTTACCTGAGCCGGTCTGGAACAGAGTCATCTTCCCTAACGACTGGTCCAGTCTGGGGGAACAACAGAACATCAGATGACGTCACATGACACGCACGCCCCCCTGTCACACACACACACACACACACACACACACACACACACACACACACACACACACACACACACTGGGGGGGTGGCCTACCGTCTCTGCAGCTCCTTGATTCGCACCATCAGGTTGAGGTGACCCTGGGAGTACTGCTCGATCACGTCACGCACATCGTACGGCTTACGGGCTTGCTGCAACGCAAAAGGGGACACGGGTCACAACCCCCCAACGGTCAGACGGGTCAGAGACGGGTCAGAACCCCCCAACGGTCACACGGGTCAGATGGGTCAGAACACCCCAATGGGTCAGAGACAGGTCAGACACAGGTCAGACAGGTCAGACGGGTAAGACACGGGTCAGGTGGGTCAGACAGGTCAGACACCCCCAGACTCACCTGGAAGTTCCTCTTGGCCACGAAGTACCTCATCCTCTGGATCACCCTGATGGCTCTACGGTGGGACTCAGTCAGCCTGAGGGGGGGTCACAGTCTCAGTGGCTTCAAGGAAAGGCCTACCATAATGAATGAAGGCCTACCGTAATGGATGAAGGCCTACCATAATGAAGGCCTACCATAATAAAGGCCTACCGTAATGAAGGCCTACCGTAATGAAGGCCTACCGTAATGAAGGCCTACCGTAATGAAGGCCTACCGTAATGAATGAAGGCCTACCATAATAAAGGCCTACCGTAATGAAGGCCTACCATAATGAAGGCCTACCGTAATGAAGGCCTACCGTAATGAAGGCCTACCGTAATGAAGGCCTACTGTAATGAAGGCCTACCGTAATGAAGGCCTACCGTAATGTAGGTCTACCGTAATGAAGGCCTACTGTAATGAAGGCCTACCGTAATGAAGGCCTATCGTAATGAAGGCCTACTGTAATGAAGGCCTACCGTAATGAAGGCCTACTGTAATGAATAAAGGTCTACTGTAATGAAGGACTGCAGTAATGAATAAAGGCCTACCATAACAAATGAAGGTCTACTGTAATGAATGAAGGCCTACCGTAATGAAGGCCTACCATAATGAAGGCCTACCATAATGAAGGCCTATTGTAATGAATGAAGGCCTACCGTAATAAATGAAGGCCTACTGTAATGAATGAAGGCCTACCGTAATAAATGAAGGTCTACTGTAATGAATGAAGGCCTACCATCATGAAGGCCTATTGTAATGAATGAAGGCCTACCATAATGAAGGTCTACCGTAATAAATGAAGGGCTACTGTAATGAATGAAGGTCTACCGTAATAAATGAAGGCCTACCATAAAAAATGAAGGTCTACTGTAATGAAGGCCTACCGTAATGAAGGCCTATTGTAATGAATGAAGGCCTACCATAACAAATGAAGGTCTACTGTAATGAATGAAGGCCTACCATAATGAAGGTCTACCGTAATAAATGAAGGCCTACTGTAATGAATAAAGGTCTACTGTAATGAAGGACTGCAGTAATGAATAAAGGCCTACCATAAAAAATGAAGGTCTACTGTAATGAATGAAGGCCTACCGTAATGAAGGCCTACCATAATGAAGGCCTACCATAATGAAGGCCTATTGTAATGAATGAAGGCCTACCGTAATAAATGAAGGCCTACTGTAATGAATGAAGGCCTACCTTAATAAATGAAGGTCTACTGTAATGAATGAAGGCCTACCATCATGAAGGCCTATTGTAATGAATGAAGGCCTACCATAATGAAGGTCTACCGTAATAAATGAAGGTCTACTGTAATGAATGAAGGTCTACCGTAATAAATGAAGGCCTACCATAACAAATGAAGGTCTACTGTAATGAAGGCCTACCTTAATGAAGGCCTATTGTAATGAATGAAGGCCTACCATAACAAATGAAGGTCTACTGTAATGAAGGTCTACCGTAATGAAGGCCTATTGTAATGAATGAAGGCCTACCATAACAAATGAAGGCCTATTGTAATGAATGAAGGCCTACCATAATGAAGGTCTACCGTAATAAATGAAGGGCTACTGTAATGAATGAAGGTCTACCGTAATAAATGAAGGCCTACCGTAATAAATGAAGGCCTACCATAACAAATGAAGGTCTACTGTAATGAAGGCCTACCGTAATGAAGGCCTATTGTAATGAATGAAGGCCTACCATAACAAATGAAGGTCTACTGTAATGAATGAAGGCCTACTGTAATGAAGGCCTACCATAATGAAGGCCTACCATAATGAAGGCCTACTGTAATAAAGGTCTACTGTAATAAATGAAGGGCTACTGTAATGAATGAAGGTCTACCATAATAAATGAAGGCCTACTGTAATGAATGAAGGCCTACCGTAATGAAGGCCTACCATAATGAAGGCCTACCATAATGAAGGCCTACCGTAATGACGGCCTACTGTAATGAATGAAGGCCTACTGTAATGAAGGCCTATTGTAATGAATGAAGGCCTACCATAATAAATGAAGGCCTACTGTAATGAATGAAGGCCTACCGTAATGAAGGCCTACCATAATGAAGGCCTACCATAATGAAGGCCTACCGTAATGAAGGCCTATTGTAATGAATGAAGGCCTACTGTAATGAATGAAGGCCTACCGTAATAAATGAAGGCCTACTGTAACAGCACTGATTGGACGGGTGTGACGCTGTGAACTCTGATTGGTTGGGCGTGACCTGGTGAACTCACTGTGACACAGCGCTGGCGGGGGTCAGGTGACTCTGTCGCTCCGCCTCCAGCTCCAGCTCGTCAGCGAAGCTGCAGTTCCTCTGAAGGGGGGGCGGGGACTGCACCTCCAGAAGGCCAGCGTGTCCCCCACCTGTGACAACACAGAAGACACGTCAGGTGGGTAGGGTTCCCCTGGTTTACCCAAAATGCATAGCATGAAACAAACGTAGGCCTACACCCATCAGGCATAGGCTACAACCACCAGCCCCCCATTCTCCACCACACACAGCCCCGCCCCACGGAGTCCTCTGAAGGGGAGCAGCTGTAAGCTGTGAGGGGGGGTTCAGGCTGATTGGTCATGGTATGGGTGGGGTCAGAGGTCAGGATGGGGGCCTCTGTGGAACGTCTGAAGGTTCTCAAGGAGAACCAGCATCAACTCCTCCAGCCCAATGAAATCAATCAATCATCAGTCAATCAATCAATGAAACCACGTTTGGTGGGGGGGGGCTGACCCCATGGATCTAGTCAAAGCCAATCAGCTTCCCCCGCCCCCCCCCAAACGTGTCCAAAGGAGCCAATCAGCTCCTTTGGACACGTCTGGAGGACAGAGTTCCCTCCAGACGTCCACTGGAGCCGTTAGCATTAGCGTGATGCTTCCTGTCAGTGGTGGTAGGTTCATTTATTTTATTTCTGTAGGTTTTTCTAGCTTTACAGCGGGGGGGGGGGCGTCCCTGATGAAGATCAGACTATGTGGAGTCTTCCTCACCACCAAACTACAGAAACATCCTGACCCAGAGTCCTGATTGGACCAGAACAGAACAGCATCACTCATCTGAGGAGCACAAGGACCACGTGGAAGTGAGCAGACAGGAAGCAGGAAGACACGACGCAGGAAGATAGGAAGCAGGAAGACAGGAAGACAGGACGCAGGAAGACAGGAAGCAGGAAGACAGGAAGCAGGAAGACAGGAAACAGGAAGACAGGAAGCAGGAAGCAGGAAGACAGGAAGCAGGAAGACAGGAAGACAGGAAGACAGGAAGCAGGAAGACAGGAAGCAGGAAGACAGGAAGCAGGAAGACAGGAAGCAGGAAGACAGGAAGCAGGAAGACAGGAAGCAGGAAGACAGGAATCAGGAAGACAGGAAGCAGGAAGCAGGAAGACAGGAAGCAGGAAGACAGATGCTCCACATTAACCTCCTGTCTGCTTCTCTGCTACTAACACCTGATTGGATGTGAAGGAGGACAGAACGTTTAACGGTTCAGTCGGTCAGGTCTAAGGGTCCCCTGCGTTCTGCTGGTGACCTGTGACCTCTACAGGTGGGTCTGGACTAGTTCCTGAGAGGCTGTGTTGTGTTTCCATAACGTGTTGGAATGAGAGCGTCTCACCTGAATGTCCTGTCAGGAAATGATGTCAGAGAAACCTCTGAGAGCTCTAATAGAGACCCGACGACGGGATGATCACAGGTAAGAACCAGGTAGTCAGGGTCAAAGGTTAAAGTTATTGTTAGGTTATTTCTTTTGCTACCGGCTGTTCTTTCGTTACAGGCTGTTCTTTCGTTACCGGCTGTTCTTTCATTACCGGCTGTTCTTTAGTTACCGGCTGTTCTTTAGTTACCGGCTGTTCTTTCATTACCGGCTGTTCTTTTGTTACCGGCTGTTCTTTTGTTACCGGTTGTTCTTTTTTTACCGGCTGTTCTTTTGTTACCGGCTGTTCTTTTGTTACCGGCTGTTCTTTCGTTACCGGCTGTTCTTTCGTTACAGGCTGTTCTTTCGTTACCGGCTGTTCTTTCGTTACCGGCCGTTCTTTCGTTACAGGCTGTTCTTTCGTTACCGGCTGTTCTTTCGTTACAGGCTGTTCTTTCGTTACAGGCTGTTCTTTCGTTACCGGCTGTTCTTTCGTTACAGGCTGTTCTTTCGTTACCGGCTGTTCTTTCGTTACAGGCTGTTCTTTCGTTACCGGCTGTTCTTTCGTGACCGGCTGTTCTTTCGTGACTGGCTGTTCTTTCGTGACCGGCTGTTCTTTCGTGACCGGCTGTTCTTTCGTGACCTTCAGCCTGCTGACAGGAGTTCTTACCTGGAGACGGAGCGCTGAACTGCAGTGAAGACAAAGACGTCAAGGACTGCTGGAGGTCTGCAGCAGGAATGAAGACAACAACAACAACAACGTCAACAACAACAACAACAACAACGTCAACAACAACAACAACGTCAACAACAATAACAACAACATCAACAACAACAACGACTACAACAACAACAACAACGTCAACAACAACAACAACGTCAACAACAACAACGTCAACAACAATAACAACAACAGCAACAACAACAACGTCAACAACAACAACAACAACGTCAACAACAATAACAACAACAGCAACAACAACAATCCTACCAGAGGCTGTACCATAAAGCTGGATTACGTCTTAGCGAGATAACTTCAGGCTTAACCCTGGCTCTTCAGTACCACAAAGGTGGCTGACTTTCTATCAGGCTACGTTGTCGTGGTAACCTATGCTGAACACCTGACCTGCTCCGGAGCAGGATAAGTTCAGGGTAAGAGCTCAGCAGGTATAACAGCCCCACCTACTGACCAATCAGAGCTCAGCAGGTATAACAGCCCCACCTACTGACCAATCAGTTCTCTAAGAAAATGTTCTGTCCGTTTTATGAGAACCTGGTGGATCTTGGTCCACAGCTTGTGTGAAGAGCGCTCAGGCAGAGAGAATATTTAGAGATGGCTGTAATCCGTTGGATTACCTGAACAATCAGTGTAGAAAGGTCCAGGTTTTGGGGAGGGGGTTCCATTACATCTGTCAGCTGCTGGAGCCTTACGTCAGGAATGGAACCCAACCACGCGCTGACAGTCCCACACACAGGGTGCATTGCACTGAGGGGTTTTACCACCGTTAATATATTTCTCAGTGATGTTTAATTATTATGATGTCCTTAAATCCCTCGTTGGATGGGTTACAAGCAAGACACAGATAAAATACCATCAATCAATTATTTAAGTAAATCATGGATTGATTGATTGATTCATTGGTACTTTTATGTTTTCTGTTGGCGATGCTGAAAACCTGGGGGAGAACACAGTATGTAGAGCTATTCATAAAGTGGGGGGGCTACAATCACATGCCATAATGAAAAATGTGGTACACACACACATTTATGGAACACACACACGTTACTGTAGTCAGATATACAAGTGCAGTCATAGTGGGGAAGTACTATTAGAATGACACTAACTTCCATCGACACAGTCGGACATGTTTTCCCAGCAATCCTTGCTCCGTTTGGCAGCTGCAACTGTGTAGCTCTTAGCCTGGATTATTGATTTGTATTGATCCTATTTATTGATTATTATTGTTCGCTCCTCCGTTGTGAAATATGCGGCTCAGGCCGCTTTGTTGCATGTTTGTGATTGGTCGCATGCAGCAAACTCCGCCCTTTTTACGTGAGCGCGCACAGATCTAGAGTGGACACGTCTGAACTGAATCAGTGAGTTGATAGCCGGCTTTATGGTACCGAACATCCGGAGGGGGGGTGTCTCAGTAAGTGAAGCCAGATAAGTCAGAGGAAGCCCGGCTAGGTTCATCCAGCTTATGGTACAGGCCTCTGGTCACAATAACAACAATAACGTCAGCAACAACAACAACAACAACAACAACACTCCTGCTTAGAACTACACATCTACTGTTTGCTGAGTCTCACTCCAGTTAGACTACTTTGTGCTATTAGACAAGCAGGAAGACAAAAGGAGGCGGTTAAAACGGTGAGATGATGGGGGTGGGGCTAACAAAAGATGATGGGGGTGGGGCTAACAGCAGCTCACCGCACACGCCCAGGAACGAGGGTCCTGTCAGGAAGAGAGGAACGGAGAGAAGAAGAAGAGACATTTATCAACAGGAAGGAGAGAAAACTGATGACTGAAGACGCGGTGAGACGTCAGAGAAGGACGGATGTCTGAGAGACGTGTGCTGCTGAATGAAGTGTATCAGGGCTCATCCTCTGGGGACCATGAATCTCTTCTATATCATCTCAAACATGTCTTAGGGTCCATCCTCTGGGGACCGTGAATATGTTCTATATCATCTCAAACACGTCTTAGGGTTCATCCTCTGGGGACCGTGAATATGTTCTATATCATCTCAAACACGTCTTAGGGTTCATCCTCTGGGGACCGTGAATATGTTCTACATCATCTCAAACACGTCTTAGGGTTCATCCTCTGGGGACCGTGAATATGTTCTACATCATCTCAAACACGTCTTAGGGTTCATCCTCTGGGGACCGTGAATATGTTCTACATCATCTCAAACACGTCTGGTGATTCCATCCAGACACAAACCAAACTCCCTCAGGAGTCGGTATCTTCACTTAAACCTGAACCAAACTCCCAGGAGACCGTTTGGGGCGGAGCCTGGCGGTCAGTGCTGGGGGGTCAGACCCCTACCTGTGCCAACGGTGCTGTAGACGTCAGAGCTCAGGTCCCGCCCGCTGTCGAACGCCGAGTCGAAGGTTATGCTGGGGATGCTTGGAGACGTGGGGCCGTTGTCCTTCTCACTGCTCTTCAGCTTCCTCCTGATCTTCACCTGAAACCAGACGAGACACCTGGAGGGTCATGGGGGGGCCGTGACCCAGTGACTGACCGGTGGAACCTGACGGATGGTTTCTCTACATAACGTCTCCTCCTCTGAACCCGTTTCTCCTCTTTTCCTGTCATCAGTGAACATTACAGCATGACCCCCCCACCAACCAGAGCTATAAACCACCGTGAAGTCGTGTTGGCGTCCCCCCCCCCCGAGGCTGCAAGTCACAGGATTGTTGCAGAGCTGTTGCTTCATCCTGCTGTGGGTCTGTCTCTGTGGATGTGGAGGACACGTCACAGCGGCAGCAGACACAGTAAAGTATGACCCGAAGACCTACCGACTTCTTGGGCTTGGGGCTGGAGAGGGTGGAGGCAGGGATGTTGGATCGCTTCCTCAGAAACAACTTGAATGTGGCCGAATCCAGGTTCTCCACCGCGAAACATCTCCATGACGACTGGAGGGCAACAGAAATAGAAACAGATCAGTTAGACAGGCGTCAATTCAGCCAATGAGAAAAGACATGAAAGGAAACTGGAACAATAGCGGTTATGGAGAATGGTTCTGGTGTGGTGGACAGCGGTTCTGGTATGTAGTACAGTAGTTCTGGTGTGGTTCTGGTGTGGTGGACAGTGGTTCTGGTATGTAGTACAGTGGTTCTGGTGTGGTGGACAGTGGTTCTGGTATGTAGTACAGTGGTTCTGGTGTGGTGGACAGCGGTTCTGGTATGTAGTACAGTAGTTCTGGTGTGGTTCTGGTGTGTTGGACAGCAGTTCTGGTGTGGTGGACAGTGGTTCTGGTATGTAGTACAGTGGTTCTGGTGTGGTGGACAGTGGTTCTAGTGTGGTGGACAGCGGTTATATCGTGGTGGACAGTGGTTCTGGTGTGGTGGACAGTGGTTCTAGTGTGGTGGACAGCGGTTATAGCGTGGTGGACAGTGGTTCTGGTGTGGTGGACAGCGGTTCTGGTGTGGTGGACAGCGGTTCTGGTATGTAGTACAGTGGTTCTGGTGTGGTGGACAGTGGTTCTGGTGTGGTGGACAGCGGTTATATCGTGGTGGACAGTGGTTCTGGTGTGGTGGACAGTGGTTCTAGTGTGGTGGACAGCGGTTATAGCGTGGTGGACAGTGGTTCTGGTGTGGTGGACAGTGGTTCTGGTGTGGTGGACAGTGGTTCTGGTGTGGTGGACAGCGGTTCTGGTGTGGCGGACAGCGGTTCTGGTGTGGCGGACAGCGGTTCTGGTGTGGTGGACAGTGGTTCTAGTGTGGTGGACAGCGGTTATAGCATGGTGGACAGCGGTTCTAGTGTGGTGGACAGGGGTTCTGGTGTGGCGGACAGCGGTTCTGGTGTGGCGGACAGCGCTTCCGGTGTGGCGGACAGCGGTTCTGGTGTGGTGGACAGTGTTTCTAGTGTGGTGGACAGCGGTTATAGTGTGGTGGACAGCGGTTATAGCATGGTGGACAGTGGTTCTAGTGTGTGGACAGTGGTTCTAGTGTGGTGCACCTGGATGAGGCAGGCGGCCGCCGGGATCTGTCTATTGAAGTGCTTCTGTCGCTGCTTCTGCTGCACCTTCAGGGCGAAGCCGGAGCCCAGGATTCCCTGTGAACAACATGAATTCAGCTTCAACCAATCACTAATCAGGATGGAGAAAAACACCAGCGGAGCAGGAAGTGATGAAAGTGTGCTGGAAATGGTGAAACATCACACAAGCTTAATTTGTTCCAGTTAAATATTAGGTAAGAGTTTCTTCTGGCTACAGACGGAGCATAGTGAACCAGAGTAGAGTGAACCAGAGTAGAGTGAACCAGAGTAGAGTGAACCAGAGTAGAGTGAACAAGAGTAGAGTGAACCAGAGTAGAGTGAACCAGAGTAGAGTGAACCAGAGTAGAGTGAACCAGAGTAGAGTGAACCAGAGTAGAGTGAACCAGAGTAGAGTGAACCAGAGTAGAGTGAACAAGAGTAGAGTGAACCAGAGTAGAGTGAACCAGAGTAGAGTGAACCAGAGTAGAGTGAACGATGCTGTCGTTCACTCAGGAGGTCTGGGATTGACGTGAATGATGGGAGAAGCGCCGACTCGGCGTCTGGTTACTCACTGCAGGCAGAGCAAAGAAGGAAATGGCGAAGACTGAGAAACAGGAAGCGATGGTCTTTCCGATCCAGGTGACCGGGATGATGTCTCCGTAGCCAATAGTCGTCACGGTTACCTGAGGAGCACAAACAAACACAAGAAAGTCTAAATGCTAACAACATGCTAACACACTCACAACCACAAGACCAGCCTGTTGGTATTTACTGGTCTGTCATCTACAACAGGGGGGTCAAACATTTGGCCTTGTGTATTAGTTCTGCCCTTCATGTGGTTTTATAACCGCATATTAAGGTAGTTTCTGTCGTTTATGCATAAAGCAGCCAGTAATTGTTTACTACAAAATACATTAGCACAAATTCAGAATAACCAATCCGCTACCAACTGAGAGGAAACACAGCATTTTTACAGAAGAAAGCAAGAATTACACTAAAAACATTTTCATTATCTTTTACTGGTGTCAAACTCGAACAAACTGGATAAAGAAGTTAGGAGTCTAGGAACACTGCCTTTAAAAAACATTTTAAAAACTTGACTTTGCAAGGTTATATTTCTGACGTAACTGATGGGTAACATCTCAGATTGTTATGGCTTACTATTACATTTATGCTAGTGAACAATGTAGGTTCCACACTATGGAGCTTGGCTTGACGCTCTCACTAATCCCCTCGTTATCCACATCTCCAAAAAGAAAATCCACAGGACTGCTAGTAAAAGTTTAAACAGTTTACTTAAACAAAACAAGAAAAAAGGTGATACAGAAAAATATCGAAATTGTGCATTAAGCATCCATCATATCCAACACATTAACCACGAGGTGGCGAGGTAGAGAGTTAAAGAGGTACAAAAAAAAAGGGGGAGAGAGAAAGAGAGAGGTCGAAAAACCATGTGGCTCCACTCTTACCTGCCCAACTGAATGAATGACTGACCTCACGGGAGCCTCAATTAACATAATTAAAGGTGTGCAGTAACTTAAAAACACCAAACTTCCATATGCTCCCATCCATTACAAATATTATATAAATGACATTTTTATCCATTTTAAACCCTCCAAATACATTTTTAAACGATTAACTAATTAAAGTATCATACAAATGAACTGAAAATACCTGTAAATAGGTCTTCTACTTCTTTCCAAATCAATTAACTTACATTGATATGAATTTTAACTAATTCTAAATTATTTATTAATCCTTTTTAACCAAAAATCAAAGAACTGCATTTAGGCTCCTACATTACCGGCCCCTAATTGTTATCAATGTCTTTGAAACAATTACTCAAACGTGTTTAAATTAAAGGAACCTATATGCCACAATGTTACTTAGTTCAACTATCTAAAGAAATCTTCTTGTTCTTGATTCCATCCAGACCAGGTATCTGGCTTCGGATTCAGTCCATCACTTGTTCTCTGATTCTTGAAGAAGACATAGCTTTGTTATTGGTCGACAAAGCTCGTTGGTCTTGGTCTTGACCTTCACCTGGCGAACGAGGCCCTTCTTGTCAGGAAGAGTCTCTACATTTCTTCCAAGTGGCCATGAATTTCTGGGTGAAGTGTCGTCCACAATCAGCACAACGTCACCGACACAGAAGTTTCCTCTAGGTGTGGACCACCGTTGACGTTCTTGGAGCTGTGTGAGGTATTATTTACACCAGCGTTTCCAAAAGATGTCACCAAGGTACTGAACCTGTCGACATCTGCGGTTAGCGTAATGGTCATCTTTGTCGAATACCCCTGGTGGTAACTCGGGCTTGACCTTGAGCAACAACAGGTGGTTGGGCGTTAAGGCCTCTAAGTCGTTGAGGTCTGACGATGCCTTTGTGATAGGCCTGCTGTTTATGATGGCCTCAGCTTCACACAGCAAGGTATGGAGACCTTCTTCATCCAAAAGCTGTTCTTTCACGGTCACACTCAAGATTTTTCGCACAGAGCGAATGAGTCGCTCCCAGCTTCCCCTGTGGTGGGAACCTGTTGGCGGATTGAAGTGCCACTGGACACTCTTTTGTTGCAAGCATTTTGCAATCTTACTGGTGTTCCATTCTTTAATCGATTTCTTCAACTCACTGTCTGCTGACCGAAAGTTGGTCCCATTGTCTGAGTACATCTCTCTGACCTGTCCTCTTCTGGACAGAAATCTTCTGATTGCATTAAGACATGCATCAGTGTCAAGTGAAGATGCAACTTCCAGATGTATGGCTCATATGGCAAGACACGTAAAGATGACGCCATACCTCTTTACTTGTCCTCTTCCTCTTTTCACTAGGAATGGGCCAAAGTAGTCGACTCCAACTCTTGTGAATGGAGGATCATCAGGCAAGACCCTGCACCTTGGTAGATCGGCCATGAGTTGCTTGCCAGCAGGTCCATGTAGTTTTTTGCAGGTGACGCACTTGGACAAGAATTTTCTGATGGCTCCATTTACTCTAGGGATCCAGAATTTTTGATGCAGTTGAGCCAACATGTGGTTCCTTCCGGCGTGAGCTGTTACATCATGGATATGTTTCAGCACAAGCCTTGCGATGTGCGACTCTTTGGGCAAGATTGCTTGCTGCTTGGAATCATCCGGCATTGCCGCACGACTCAACCTTCCACTGACTCTTATGACTCCATCTTGAAGAACTGGATTCAACTTCTGGAGTGAGCTAGTTCTCTTCACTCTTTGGCATTTCTTTAGCATTGCCAAGTCTTCTTTGAAGCCTTGTTTTTGACAATGCTTCACGATTTCTGTTTCTGCCTTGGTTAAATCATCACAAGTTAGGTGTGTTCCCTTGTAAACCTTCTTAAATTGACTCATTCGATTTTCTTCACTTGATGAGTTTGGTTCCTTTCTCTTTGCTTTCAGTTTCTTCAGTAAATCTTTCAATCTCAGAAACCAGGCAACGGCACGCTTTAGCTTCGTCCAGGATGAGTAGTGGATCATCAACTGGTCCACTGCACCTTTAAGCTCATGCGCCTGAATGGTGTGCACTTGAGCTACTCTTTTGACCTCTGGGTCATCAATGTCCAGCATTCCAGGATCTGGATTCTTTGGCCATTGGTCTTGTGAACAGAGCAAGAAACCTGGTCCTGAAAGCCAACTTTGATTTTTCAAGAAAGCTTCAACAGTCTGTCCTCTCGAGACATAATCGGCGGGATTCAGAGTTGTATTGATGTATCTCCACTGTGAAGTCTGTGAGTGCTCCAGAATAGCTGAGATTCTGTTAGCAACGAAAGTCTTGAATCTTGTGCCTTCACTATTCAAGTACTTTAGCACAGATGTACTATCCGTCCAAAAGATGGACTCTTCGAGTTCCAGCTCAAGCTCTTTCCTCAGGAGCCTGTCCATCTTGACTGCAACTGTAGCTGCAGTCAGTTCCATTTTTGGAATGGTTGGAGACTTCAAGGGTGCAACCCTTGCCTTCGCCATAATCAGAGTGGACTGAGCTGCACCACTGGCAGAGCGCAGCAGCAGGTAGCTTGTTGTTCCATAAGCATCTTCACTCGCGTCAGCGAAGTGATGTAGCTGTGCGCAGGCTGGTGCACACAACTGCTTTGTTTTGACACATCTGTTGACTCCAAACTTCTCAAGCTGTTGCAGACTACGTATCCACCTTTTCCAGTTCTTGATGACACTGTCTGGCAGGTCTTCATCCCAGCTATACTTTTGCCGGCATAAATCTTGTAGCATTTTTTTGGCGGGAAGTATTGCTGGAGCGAGGAAGCCCAGTGGGTCAAAGATGGAGCTGACGACAGAAAGCAGGCCTCTCCTGGTGTGGGGTCGATCCTTGAGGCTGACCTTGAACTTGAATTGATTCTGATTCAGCACACCATTGGATTCCCAATGCTCTCTCTATCGGCAGGCTGTGTTCATCCAAGTCCAGATCTTGAAATCCTTGGGCTCTGTCCTCTTCAGGAATGGAGTTGAGCAGCTTCCGGCTGTTGCTTGCCCATTTCGTTAACTGAAATCCACCCTTTGCTAACATGCTTTTCAAATCAGCACAAAGGGTGATTGCTGTGTCTTCATTCGCTGTTGACTTAAGGCAGTCATCCACGTAAAAATTTGTCTTGACTGTCTTGGCAGCTTCTGGACCAAATTCCTCCGCAAAATCTGTTGCACATTTTTGAAGCGCAAAAGTTGCAACACTTGGTGATGATGTCGCACCAAAGATGTGGACCAACATCTTGTGCTCAACAAGCTCTTGATCATAGTTCCCATCAGGCCACCAGAGAAACCTGAGGAAATCCGTGTCTTCATCGCTGACTCTGACCTGGTAGAACATGGCCTCTACATCAGCCATAACCGCCACAGTGTCTTGTCCGAACCTCATGAGGACCCCCACTAGAGAGCTCGTTAGGTCTGGCCCCTGCAGAAGCTCTTGGTTCAGCGATGTTCCTCCAAAGCTTGCTCCACAATCAAAAACAACACGAAGCTTTTGCTTGACTGGATGTCTGACCCCGTGATGAGGCAGATACCATATTCGCCCCTCAGTGGGTTCATGTTCAGCACAGTTGAGCTTCACTGCATAGCCTTTCTTAAGGATGTCATCCATGAATGCGACGTATTCTGCGTGAAACTTGACGTCTCTTGAGAATCTTTTCTTTAAGTTCAATGCACGTTGTTCGGCGACTGATCTGTTGTTGGGCATGCACAGTAACTGGTTCTTTACTGGAAGGCAGACACTCTAATGACCATCCACATGTTCTGAGGATTGAGACACCATGTTAATGAACTGGTGGTCATCCTTAGACATTTCGATGTCTTCATTTAGTCCAGCATCAGGAAAGTCTTGCTTGAACTGCTGTTGCCATAGCTCCTCTAGCTTGGCTACTGTGATTCGATTTGCAGTGACTTCCTTTGAGTTGTTTGTCTCCATCATATCGTTTCCACCTCTGAGTGGTCCGTTCACTGTCCAACCTAATATTGTTCTCACGGCGTACGGTCTGTCATCCACACTGCTGATCACTTGTAGTGGCTCCATCGTCCTGGGAACGTTTGCTCCAATGAGCAATCCAATATCTGCTTGGATAGTGGGAAGTTTCACCTCCTTTAGGTGAGGCCAGCTGTTAATATCCTCTTGGCGGGAAATGTCATCCTTGGTCACCGGGATGGTTTTCTGTGAATACACCTCAGAGAGTTCGATGAACTTGTCACCATCCAGGCTACGGATTTCCAGTCCAGTCACAATACAGGTGTTCACAATAGATACATTTCCCATTGTTCGTAATGAGATGCTTGTATTGCATCCATTCATGTTGAGTTGGTTAATCAATGACTCTGTAGCAAATGTGGCTGAGCTACCTGGATCCAAGAATGCATACGTTGTCAATGTCTTGGTTCCCTTTTGTGCCTTGACACGTACTGAATGATTGAAAGAACACAATCTTCCTTACCGGCCCCAGTGACACCAAAAGCTTCCATCGTTTGCACAAGGGCACTTGATACTGACTGTTGCTCACAGCTGTCTTTTGCTGCTTCTACTTGTGAGTCTTTAGTGTTCATGTGCAGCAGTGTAGGATGCAGTCGAGAACAGTCCTGACATTGAATCTTCTCTCTGCAGCTGCTACTCATGTGACCATGTTTCAAACATGCAAAACACAAACCTTTGCTTCTCAAGAAGTCAATCTTTTCCTTGTGTGGCTTGCTCTTGAGCTTTCTGCAGACTGTGAGGCTGTGTTGCTCTCATTTGCAATAAACACAAGGTTTGATGTTGGCATCCACTGAGACTGGTTGTGTCTTTGTTGTTGCCTGTTTGTCGTTTTCCATCTTTGCTTTGTGTTCGGTTCTGGAGGGAACAACAGTTGTTGTGAACACTTTCTTAGGTTTTAGTGTCTCTGCGTATTGTGTTTTTGGTTTCTGCCGGACTGGATCTCTCGTACTGGTGTTGGTTTCATTTAGGTTTCCAAAGAGTGGGTGTAATATATACTTGACTTCTTTGTTGACAAAGTAGACAAAGTCCTTGAACCTCGCTCTTTTCTTTGTTTGCTCTTGTAAGTCACAGGCGTACCTTCTCCAAACTTCTTTGAGTTTGTATGGAAGCTTGTTAGCCAGTGCCTTTATGTTAGCTGTATTGTCCAAGTCTTCCATGTAGTTAATATCTGTCATTGTGTTGGAGCAGCCTGTGAGAAATAATGCGAACCATTGTAGAGCAGCACCATCTTCTGATTTGATTGTAGGCCAGTCCAAGGCCTCCTTTATGTAGGCTTCTGCTATCCTATAGTCATCGCCAAAAAACTCCTTTAGCAGTTGCTTCATTTTAGCATAGCCTGCTGAGGATTCCATGTGGATGCAGCTCTTCACCAGCTCATGTGGTTGTCCACTTGTGTACTGCAGCAAAAACTGTAGGCGGTCACGGTTGTCACTAGTGTGACCTTCGACTCCATGTTCAACGGATCTGATGAAGGATTTATATTCCAGTGGCTCACCCTTGAATATGGGAATGGTGAGATCTGGAAGTAATGATGCTTTGTGATTCTTCACAAGGTACTCAGTAACGTTGGCTTGTTGAGTGATAGCCTGGCATAGACTATCAAGCACTGGTCCTTCATTGACTTCCATTTTCAGGGCTGATGAGGCTCTTTGTGGTGCTAAGCTATTAGGCTCTAGTCCATCTTTAAACTCCACTTTTGATGTGGCTGAGGCCTTTTGTGGCGGTGAAGTCTGCACAGTGGGTTTAACATCAGGTGTAGGAGTGATGAGCTGTGGTGGTGGTTGAACGGCTATGTTCACCTCCCCTTTGGTAGGCTGTTTGCCACTTCCAGTGCTGCTCCCGTCCGTTTGCGTGTGTTCATATTTTTGCAATACTTCCATTTTTGCATCCACCTCAGCAAGAGCTGTTTGCATGTCATGCATTTCCTTTCTAGCCTTTATTGCAGCTTCTATTCTTTGTTGTGCTTCAAACTCTGCCTCGCGACGTTTTTCTTCAGCTTGCAGTTGGGCCTCCCTGCATCTTTTTTCTGCATTCCACTCCGCTTCTTCCTTTCCTACTGCCAACCTCTCCTGTAAAGCTGCCGCTTTTGCCTTTAATGCTGTACGTTCCATTTCTGCCTTCATTCTGACTGAGGATGATGATGACAAACACTTCCACATAGAGAGCCAGGTCTGCTCATGTGTTTAGCAGTAGATTTGGATGTTGTGGATCTACTATCTGCAGGTGTTATTTGTTTATCACACTCTTCAGCCTGTTGAGACCTTTTCATGACCTCTTTCATCCATTCCTCAGACTTCCAGAAGAAATCGTGCATTAATTTATTTTTAGGCTCATACCAATTCTTCTGATTATCAGCAAATTCTTCTTCAGTCATGAATCTTTCCAAACAGGAATTTAGGTCGCATAATTCCTGATGCAGACCAGTAAATTCAACATGGAGTTTATTTTTTACAGTATCGACATTTGCATCGTCTTCCATAAACTGCTTAATCTGCTTCTCCAAGCTTGTTAGCTGTGATAGCTTGTACCTGCGTGCCTGGAGTTGTCTCACCTTGTGGTCCTCCACGGCCTTCTCAGTCATTTTTACAGTCCGTTTTTCACTCTGTTCATCCATAATGTTGTGTCCACTTCGCCTTTCAGCCGAACGACGTCCGTATTTTTTACAGTGCAACTGGCACGACACAGCCGTATGCTTGAGAGCTAGCTTCGATTAGCGATCCGTATTAAACGTTATGACAGCTAGCTACAACTCACAGGTTGCTGTCCTTCCTTCTCCAAACCACCGTAATGTCCGTGAAAAGTTCGTCTTCCATGATCCGGTTCAAGCAAGGCGGTCCAAATTCCAAAAGTCCATGCAGAGCAGGTTTTTTGACTAAAAATGTAGGTTCCACACTATGGAGCTTGGCTTGACGCTCTCACTAATCCCCTCGTTATCCACATCTCTAAAAGAATATCCACAGGACTGCTCGTAAAAGTTTAAACAGTTTACTTAAACAAAACAAGAAAAAAGGTGATACAGAAAAATATCGAAATTGTGCATTAAGCATCCATCATATCCAACACATTAACCACGAGGTGGCGAGGTAGAGAGTTAAAGAGGTACAAAAAAAAAGGGGGAGAGAGAAAGAGAGAGGTCGAAAAACCATGTGGCTCCACTCTTACCTGCCCAACTGACTGAATGACTGACCTCACGGGAGCCTCAATTAACATAATTAAAGGTGTGCAGTAACTTAAAAACACCAAACTTCCATATGCTCCCATCCATTACAAATATTATATAAATGACATTTTTATCCATTTTAAACCCTCCAAATACATTTTTAAACGATTAACTAATTAAAGTATCATACAAATGAACTGAAAATACCTGTAAATAGGCCTTTTACTTCTTTCCAAATCAATTAACTTACATTTTTATGAATTTTAACTCATTCTAAATTATTTATTAATCCTTTTTAACCAAAAATCAAAGAACTGCATTTAGGCTCCTACAAACAATATCATTGAGATGTGACATGTCCTGTGTGAATCCAGTTGGTAACTCGTTGTAATGAGACAGATGTTGTTGATTCTGGGGACGTGAGTTTTACAAGCCCAATGTCTTCTACCTGTCAGCCCTTTATTTTCTTTTTTTTATGTTGATGATGTTGCAGAAATGATGAAGGTGAAGTCTGCTGGAGTAACATGTCTGGAAATAAAACCTAAATAAAAACCTTAACCCCAACCCCTCCACAGTCCCCATGGGACCAACACTCAGACCTACCACACCCCACCACAGGGCATCAGCGTAGTTATCAATGCCCCCGGAGTGGTCGATGGCGTCTTTCTCTGCCAGGTACACGAAGTAGGACGAGAAGATGAGGCTCAGGAAGCCGATGTAGAGGGTGGTGATCAGCTCCTGAAACACACCAACAAACACGATGACCTATGGGACCTACCAGAGGAATGACCTACAGGACCCACCAGAGGAATGACCTACAGGACCCACCAGAGGAATGACCTACAGGACCCACTAGAGGAATGACCTACGGGACCTACCAGAGGAATGACCTACAGGACCCACCAGAGGAATGACCTACAGGACCCACCAGAGAAATGACCTACAACCCACCAGAGGAATGACCTACAGGACCCACTAGAGGAATGACCTACGGGACCTACCAGAGGAATGACCTACAGGACCCACCAGAGGAATGACCTACAGGACCCACCAGAGGAATGACCTACAGGACCCACCAGAGGAATGACCTACAACCCACCAGAGGAATGACCTACAGGACCCACCAGAGGAATGACCTACAGGACCCACCAGAGAAATGACGTACAGGACCCACCAGAGGAATGACCTACAACCCACCAGAGGAATGACCTACAGGACCCACCAGAGGAATGACCTACAGGACCCACCAGAGGAATGACCTACAGGACCCACCAGAGGAATGACCTACAGGACCCACCAGAGGAATGACCTACAGGACCCACCAGAGGAATGACCTACAGGACCCACCAGAGGAATGACCCACAACCCACCAGAGGAATGACCTACAGGACCCACCAGAGGAATGACCTACAACCCACCAGAGGAATGACCTACAGGACCCACCAGAGGAATGACCTACAGGACCCACCAGAGGAATGACCTACAGGACCCACCAGAGGAATGACCCACAACCCACCAGAGGAATGACCTACAACCCACCAGAGGAATGACCTACAGGACCCACCAGAGGAATGACCTACAGGACCCACCAGAGGAATGACCTACAGGACCCACCAGAGGAATGACCCACAACCCACCAGAGGAATGACCTACAGGACCCACCAGAGGAATGACCTACAACCCACCAGAGGAATGACCTACAGGACCCACCAGAGGAATGACCTACAGGACCCACCAGAGGAATGACCTACAGGACCCACCAGAGGAATGACCTACAGGACCCACCAGAGGAATGACCCACAACCCACCAGAGGAATGACCTAAGGGACCCACCAGAGGAATGACCTACAGGACCCACCAGAGGAATGACCTACAGGACCCACCAGAGGAATGACCTACAGGACCCACCAGAGGAATGACCTACAACCCACCAGAGGAATGACCTACAGGACCCACCAGAGGAATGACCTACAGGACCCACCAGAGGAATGACCTACAGGACCCACCAGAGGAATGACCTACAGCCCACCAGAGGAATGACCTACAGGACCCACCAGAGGAATGACCTACGGGACCTACCAGAGGAATGACCTACAGGACCCACCAGAGGAATGACCTACAGGACCCACCAGAGGAATGACCTACAACCCACCAGAGGAATGACCTACAGGACCCACCAGAGAAATGACCTACAGGACCCACCAGAGGAATGACCTACAGGACCCACCAGAGAAATGACCTACAGGACCCACCAGAGGAATGACCTACAACCCACCAGAGGAATGACCTACAGGACCCACCAGAGGAATGACCTACAACCCACCAGAGGAATGACCTACAGGACCCACCAGAGGAATGACCTACAGGACCCACCAGAGGAATGACCTACAGGACCCACCAGAGGAATGACCTACAGGACCCACCAGAGGAATGACCCACAACCCACCAGAGGAATGACCTACAGGACCCACCAGAGGAATGACCTACAACCCACCAGAGGAATGACCTACAGGACCCACCAGAGGAATGACCTACAGGACCCACCAGAGGAATGACCCACAACCCACCAGAGGAATGACCTACAGGACCCACCAGAGGAATGACCTACAGGACCCACCAGAGGAATGACCTACAGGACCCACCAGAGGAATGACCTACAGGACCCACCAGAGGAATGACCTACAGGACCCACCAGAGGAATGACCTACAGGACCCACCAGAGGAATGACCCACAACCCACCAGAGGAATGACCTACAGGACCCACCAGAGGAATGACCCACAACCCACCAGAGGAATGACCTACAGGACCCACCAGAGGAATGACCTACAACCCACCAGAGGAATGACCTACAGGACCCACCAGAGGAATGACCTACAGGACCCACCAGAGGAATGACCTACAGGACCCACCAGAGGAATGACCTAAAGGACCCACCAGAGGAATGACCTACAGGACCCACCAGAGGAATGACCCACAACCCACCAGAGGAATGACCTACAGGACCCACCAGAGGAATGACCCACAACCCACCAGAGGAATGACCTACAGGACCCACCAGAGGAATGACCTACAACCCACCAGAGGAATGACCTACAGGACCCACCAGAGGAATGACCTACAGGACCCACCAGAGGAATGACCTACAGGACCCACCAGAGGAATGACCTACAGGACCCACCAGAGGAATGACCCACAGGACCCACCAGAGGAATGACCTACAGGACCCACCAGAGGAATGACCTACAACCCACCAGAGGAATGACCTACAGGACCCACCAGAGGAATGACCTACAACCCACCAGAGGAATGACCTACAGGACCCACCAGAGGAATGACCTACAGGACCCACCAGAGGAATGACCTACAGGACCCACCAGAGGAATGACCCACAACCCACCAGAGGAATGACCTACAGGACCCACCAGAGGAATGACCTACAACCCACCAGAGGAATGACCTACAGGACCCACCAGAGGAATGACCTACGGGACCTACCAGAGGAATGACCTACAGGACCCACCAGAGGAATGACCTACAGGACCCACCAGAGGAATGACCTACAACCCACCAGAGGAATGACCTACAGGACCCACCAGAGGAATGACCTACAGGACCCACCAGAGAAATGACCTACAGGACCCACCAGAGGAATGACCTACAGGACCCACCAGAGAAATGACCTACAGGACCCACCAGAGGAATGACCTACAACCCACCAGAGGAATGACCTACAGGACCCACCAGAGGAATGACCTACAACCCACCAGAGGAATGACCTACAGGACCCACCAGAGGAATGACCTACAGGACCCACCAGAGGAATGACCTACAGGACCCACCAGAGGAATGACCTACAACCCACCAGAGGAATGACCTACAGGATCCACCAGAGGAATGACCTACAGGACCCACCAGAGGAATGACCCACAACCCACCAGAGGAATGACCTACAGGACCCACCAGAGGAATGACCTACAACCCACCAGAGGAATGACCTACAGGACCCACCAGAGGAATGACCTACAGGACCCACCAGAGGAATGACCTACAGGACCCACCAGAGGAATGACCCACAACCCACCAGAGGAATGACCTACAGGACCCACCAGAGGAATGACCTACAACCCACCAGAGGAATGACCTACAGGACCCACCAGAGGAATGACCTACAGGACCCACCAGAGGAATGACCTACAGGACCCACCAGAGGAATGACCTACAGGACCCACCAGAGGAATGACCCACAACCCACCAGAGGAATGACCCACAACCCACCAGAGGAATGACCTACAGGAACCACCAGAGGAATGACCTACAGGACCCACCAGAGGAATGACCTACAGGACCCACCAGAGGAATGACCTACAGGACCCACCAGAGGAATGACCAACAACCCACCAGAGAAATGACCTACAGGACCCACCAGAGGAATGACCTACAACCCACCAGAGGAATGACCTACAGGACCCACCAGAGGAATGACCTACAACCCACCAGAGGAATGACCTACAGGACCCACCAGAGGAATGACCTACAGGACCCACCAGAGGAATGACCTACAGGACCCACCAGAGGAATGACCTACAACCCACCAGAGGAATGACCTACAGGATCCACCAGAGGAATGACCTACAGGACCCACCAGAGGAATGACCCACAACCCACCAGAGGAATGACCTACAGGACCCACCAGAGGAATGACCTACAACCCACCAGAGGAATGACCTACAGGACCCACCAGAGGAATGACCTACAGGACCCACCAGAGGAATGACCTACAGGACCCACCAGAGGAATGACCCACAACCCACCAGAGGAATGACCTACAGGACCCACCAGAGGAATGACCTACAACCCACCAGAGGAATGACCTACAGGACCCACCAGAGGAATGACCTACAGGACCCACCAGAGGAATGACCTACAGGACCCACCAGAGGAATGACCTACAGGACCCACCAGAGGAATGACCCACAACCCACCAGAGGAATGACCCACAACCCACCAGAGGAATGACCTACAGGAACCACCAGAGGAATGACCTACAGGACCCACCAGAGGAATGACCTACAGGACCCACCAGAGGAATGACCTACAACCCAACAGAGGAATGACCTACAGGACCCACCAGAGGAATGACCTACAGGACCCACCAGAGGAATGACCTACAGGACCCACCAGAGGAATGACCCACAACCCACCAGAGGAATGACCTACAGAACCCACCAGAGGAATGACCTACAGGACCCACCAGAGGAATGACCTACAGGACCCACCAGAGGAATGACCCACAACCCACCAGAGGAATGACCTACAGGACCCACCAGAGGAATGACCTACAGGACCCACCAGAGGAATGACCTACAGGACCCACCAGAGGAATGACCTACAGGACCCACCAGAGGAATGACCTACAGGACCCACCAGAGGAATGACCCACAACCCACCAGAGGAATGACCTACAGGACCCACCAGAGGAATGACCTACAGGACCCACCAGAGGAATGACCTACAGGACCCACCAGAGGAATGACCTACAGGACCCACCAGAGGAATGACCCACAGGACCCACCAGAGAAATGACCTACAGGACCCACCAGAGGAATGACCTACAGGACCCACCAGAGAAATGACCTACAGGACCCACCAGAGGAATGACCTACAACCCACCAGAGGAATGACCTACAGGACCCACCAGAGGAATGACCTACAACCCACCAGAGGAATGACCTACAGGACCCACCAGAGGAATGACCTGCAGGACCCACCAGAGGAATGACCTACAGGACCCACCAGAGGAATGACCTACAACCCACCAGAGGAATGACCTACAGGACCCACCAGAGGAATGACCTACAGGACCCACCAGAGGAATGACCCACAACCCACCAGAGGAATGACCTACAGGACCCACCAGAGGAATGACCTACAACCCACCAGAGGAATGACCTACAGGACCCACCAGAGGAATGACCTACAGGACCCACCAGAGGAATGACCTACAGGACCCACCAGAGGAATGACCCACAACCCACCAGAGGAATGACCTACAGGACCCACCAGAGGAATGACCTACAACCCACCAGAGGAATGACCTACAGGACCCACCAGAGGAATGACCTACAGGACCCACCAGAGGAATGACCTACAGGACCCACCAGAGGAATGACCTAAAGGACCCACCAGAGGAATGACCCACAACCCACCAGAGGAATGACCCACAACCCACCAGAGGAATGACCTACAGGAACCACCAGAGGAATGACCTACAGGACCCACCAGAGGAATGACCTACAGGACCCACCAGAGGAATGACCTACAACCCACCAGAGGAATGACCTACAGGACCCACCAGAGGAATGACCTACAGGACCCACCAGAGGAATGAACTATAGGACCCACCAGAGGAATGACCTACAGGACCCACCAGAGGAATGACCTACAACCCACCAGAGGAATGACCTACAGGACCCACCAGAGGAATGACCTACAGGACCCACCAGAGGAATGACCCACAACCCACCAGAGGAATGACCTACAGGACCCACCAGAGGAATGACCTACAACCCACCAGAGGAATGACCTACAGGACCCACCAGAGGAATGACCTACAGGACCCACCAGAGGAATGACCTACAGGACCCACCAGAGGAATGACCCACAACCCACCAGAGGAATGACCTACAGGACCCACCAGAGGAATGACCTACAACCCACCAGAGGAATGACCTACAGGACCCACCAGAGGAATGACCTACAGGACCCACCAGAGGAATGACCTACAGGACCCACCAGAGGAATGACCTACAGGACCCACCAGAGGAATGACCCACAACCCACCAGAGGAATGACCCACAACCCACCAGAGGAATGACCTACAGGAACCACCAGAGGAATGACCTACAGGACCCACCAGAGGAATGACCTACAGGACCCACCAGAGGAATGACCTACAACCCACCAGAGGAATGACCTACAGGACCCACCAGAGGAATGACCTACAGGACCCACCAGAGGAATGACCTACAACCCACCAGAGGAATGACCTACAGGACCCACCAGAGGAATGACCTACAGGACCCACCAGAGGAATGACCTACAGGACCCACCAGAGGAATGACCCACAACCCACCAGAGGAATGACCTACAGGACCCACCAGAGGAATGACCTACAGGACCCACCAGAGGAATGACCTACAGGACCCACCAGAGGAATGACCGACAGGACCCACCAGAGGAATGACCTACAGGACCCACCAGAGGAATGACCTACAGGACCCACCAGAGGAATGACCCACAACCCACCAGAGGAATGACCTACAGGACCCACCAGAGGAATGACCTACAGGACCCACCAGAGGAATGACCTACAGGACCCACCAGAGGAATGACCTACAGGACCCACCAGAGGAATGACCTACAGGACCCACCAGAGGAATGACCCACAGGACCCACCAGAGGAATGACCTACAGGACCCACCAGAGGAATGACCTACAACCCACCAGAGGAATGACCTACAGGACCCACCAGAGGAATGACCTACAACCCACCAGAGGAATGACCTACAGGACCCACCAGAGGAATGACCTACAGGACCCACCAGAGGAATGACCTACAGGACCCACCAGAGGAATGACCCACAACCCACCAGAGGAATGACCTACAGGACCCACCAGAGGAATGACCTACAACCCACCAGAGGAATGACCTACAGGACCCACCAGAGGAATGACCTACGGGACCTACCAGAGGAATGACCTACAGGACCCACCAGAGGAATGACCTACAGGACCCACCAGAGGAATGACCTACAACCCACCAGAGGAATGACCTACAGGACCCACCAGAGGAATGACCTACAGGACCCAACAGAGAAATGACCTACAGGACCCACCAGAGGAATGACCTACAGGACCCACCAGAGAAATGACCTACAGGACACACCAGAGGAATGACCTACAACCCACCAGAGGAATGACCTACAGGACCCACCAGAGGAATGACCTACAACCCACCAGAGGAATGACCTACAGGACCCACCAGAGGAATGACCTACAGGACCCACCAGAGGAATGACCTACAGGACCCACCAGAGGAATGACCTAAAGGACCCACCAGAGGAATGACCTACAGGACCCACCAGAGGAATGACCTACAGGACCCACCACAGGAATGACCCACAACCCACCAGAGGAATGACCTACAGGACCCACCAGAGGAATGACCCACAACCCACCAGAGGAATGACCCACAACCCACCAGAGGAATGACCTACAGGAACCACCAGAGGAATGACCTACAGGACCCACCAGAGGAATGACCTACAGGACCCACCAAAGGAATGACCTACAACCCATCAGAGGAATGACCTACAGGACCCACCAGAGGAATGACCTACAGGACCCACCAGAGGAATGACCTACAGGACCCACCAGAGGAATGACCCACAACCCACCAGAGGAATGACCTACAGGACCCACCAGAGGAATGACCTACAGGACCCACCAGAGGAATGACCTACAGGACCCACCAGAGGAATGACCCACAACCCACCAGAGGAATGACCTACAGGACCCACCAGAGGAATGACCTACAGGACCCACCAGAGGAATGACCTACAGGACCCACCAGAGGAATGACCTACAGGACCCACCAGAGGAATGACCTACAGGACCCACCAGAGGAATGACCCACAGGACCCACCAGAGGAATGACCTACAGGACCCACCAGAGGAATGACCTACAACCCACCAGAGGAATGACCTACAGGACCCACCAGAGGAATGACATACAACCCACCAGAGGAATGACCTACAGGACCCACCAGAGGAATGACATACAACCCACCAGAGGAATGACCTACAGGACCCACCAGAGGAATGACCCACAACCCACCAGAGGAATGACCTACAGCACCCACCAGAGGAATGACCTACAGGACCCACCAGAGGAATGACCCACAGGACCCACCAGAGGAATGACCTACAGGACCCACCAGAGGAATGACCTACAACCCACCAGATGAATGACCTACCGGACCCACCAGAGGAATGACATACAACCCACCAGAGGAATGACCCACAACCCACCAGAGGAATGACCTACAGGACCCCCCAGAGGAATGACCTACAACCCACCAGAGGAATGACCTACAGGACCCACCAGAGGAATGACCTACAGGACCCACCAGAGGAATGACCTACAGGACCCACCATAGGAATGACCTACAGGACCCACCAGAGGAATGACCTACAACCCACCAGATGAATGACCTACAGGACCCACCAGAGGAATGACATACAACCCACCAGTGGAATGACCTACAGGACCCACCAGAGGAATGACCTACAACCCACCAGAGGAATGACCTACAGGACCCACCAGAGGAATGACCTACAGGACCCACCAGAGGAATGACCTACAGGACCCACCAGAGGAATGACCTACAACCCACCAGAGGAATGACCTACAGGACCCACCAGAGGAATGACCCACAACCCACCAGAGGAATGACCTACAGGACCTACCAGAGGAATGACCTACAGGACCCACCAGAGGAATGACCTACAGGACCCACCAGAGGAATGACCTACAACCCACCAGAGGAATGACCTACAGGACCCACAAGAGGAATGACCCACAACCCACCAGAGGAATGACCTACAGGACCCACCAGAGGAATGACCTACAGGACCCACCAGAGGAATGACCCACAGGACCCACCAGAGGAATGACCTACAGGACCCACCAGAGGAATGACCTACAGGACCCACCAGAGGAATGACCCACAACCCACCAGAGGAATGACCTACAGGACCCACCAGAGGAATGACCTACAACCCACCAGAGGAATGACCTACAGGACCCACCAGAGGAATAACCTACAGGACCCACCAGAGGAATGACCTACAGGACCCACCAGAGGAATGACCCACAACCCACCAGAGGAATGACCTACAGGACCCACCAGAGGAATGACCTACAACCCACCAGAGGAATGACCTACAGGACCCACCAGAGGAATGACCTACGGGACCTACCAGAGGAATGACCTACAGGACCCACCAGAGGAATGACCTACAGGACCAACCAGAGGAATGACCAACAACCCACCAGAGGAATGACCTACAGGACCCACCAGAGGAATGACCTACAACCCACCAGAGGAATGACCTACAGGACCCACCAGAGGAATGACCTACAGGACCCACCAGAGGAATGACCCACAACCCACCAGAGGAATGACCTACAGGACCCACCAGAGGAATGACCTACAACCCACCAAAGGAATGACCTACAGGACCCACCAGAGGAATGACCTACAGGACCCACCAGAGGAATGACCTACAGGACCCACCAGAGGAATGACCTACAGGACCCACCAGAGGAATGACCCACAACCCACCAGAGGAATGACCTACAGGACCCACCAGAGGAATGACCTACAGGACCCACCAGAGGAATGACCTACAGGACCCACCAGAGGAATGACCCACAACCCACCAGAGGAATGACCTACAGGACCCACCAGAGGAATGACCTACAGGACCCACCAGAGGAATGACCCACAGGACCCACCAGAGGAATGACCTACAGGACCCACCAGAGGAATGACCTACAACCCACAAGAGGAATGACCTACAGGACCCACCAGAGAAATGACATACAACCCACCAGAGGAATGACCCACAACCCACCAGAGGAATGACCTACAGGACCCCCCAGAGGAATGACCTACAACCCACCAGAGGAATGACCTACAGGACCCACCAGAGGAATGACCTACAGGACCCACCAGAGGAATGACCTACAGGACCCACCAGAGGAATGACCTACAGGACCCACCAGAGGAATGACCTACAACCCACCAGATGAATGACCTACAGGACCCACCAGAGGAATGACATACAACCCACCAGAGGAATGACCTACAGGACCCACCAGAGGAATGACCTACAACCCACCAGAGGAATGACCTACAGGACCCACCAGAGGAATGACCTACAGGACCCACCAGAGGAATGACCTACAGGACCCACCAGAGGAATGACCTACAACCCACCAGAGGAATGACCTACAGGACCCACAAGAGGAATGACCAACAACCCACCAGAGGAATGACCCACAGGACCTACCAGAGGAATGACCTACAGGACCCACCAGAGGAATGACCTACAGGACCCACCAGAGGAATGACCTACAACCCACCAGAGGAATGACCAACAGGACCCACCAGAGGAATGACCCACAACCCACCAGAGGAATGACCTACAGGACCCACCAGAGGAATGACCTACAGGACCTACCAGAGGAATGACCCACAGGACCCACCAGAGGAATGACCTACAGGACCCACCAGAGGAATGACCTACAGGACCCACCAGAGGAATGACCCACAACCCACCAGAGGAATGACCTACAGGACCCACCAGAGGAATGACCTACAACCCACCAGAGGAATGACCAACAGGACCCACCAGAGGAATGACCTACAGGACCCACCAGAGGAATGACCTACAGGACCCACCAGAGGAATGACCTACAGGACCCACCAGAGGAATGACCCACAACCCACCAGAGGAATGACCTACAGGACCCACCAGAGGAATGACCTACAACCCACCAGAGGAATGACCTATAGGACCCACCAGAGGAATGACCTACGGGACCTACCAGAGGAATGACCTACAGGACCCACCAGAGGAATGACCTACAGGACCCACCAGAGGAATGACCTACAACCCTCCAGAGGAATGACCTACAGGACCCACCAGAGGAATGACCTACAGGACCCACCAGAGAAATGACCTACAGGACCCACCAGAGGAATGACCTACAGGACCCACCAGAGAAATGACCTACAGGACCCACCAGAGGAATGACCTACAACCCACCAGAGGAATGACCTACAGGACCCACCAGAGGAATGACCTACAACCCACCAGAGGAATGACCTACAGGACCCACCAGAGGAATGACCTACAGGACCCACCAGAGGAATGACCTACAGGACCCACCAGAGGAATGACCTACAACCCACCAGAGGAATGACCTACAGGACCCACCAGAGGAATGACCTACAGGACCCACCAGAGGAATGACCTACAGGACCTACCAGAGGAATGACCTACAGGACCCACCAGAGGAATGACCTACAGGACCAACCAGAGGAATGACCTACAACCCACCAGAGGAATGACCTACAGGACCCACCAGAGGAATGACCTACAACCCACCAGAGGAATGACCTACAGGACCCACCAGAGGAATGACCTACAGGACCCACCAGAGGAATGACCTACAGGACCCACCAGAGGAATGACCTACAGGACCCACCAGAGGAATGACCTACAGGACCCACCAGAGGAATGACCCACAACCCACCAGAGGAATGACCTACAGGACCCACCAGAGGAATGACCTACAACCCACCAGAGGAATGACCTACAGGACCCACCAGAGGAATGACCTACAGGACCCACCAGAGGAATGACCTACAGGACCCACCAGAGGAATGACCTACAGGACCCACCAGAGGAATGACCCACAACCCACCAGAGGAATGACCTACAGGACCCACCAGAGGAATGACCTACAGGACCCACCAGAGGAATGACCTACAGGACCCACCAGAGGAATGACCTACAGGACCCACCAGAGGAATGACCCACAACCCACCAGAGGAATGACCTACAGGACCCACCAGAGGAATGACCTACAGGACCCACCAGAGGAATGACCCACAGGACCCACCAGAGGAATGACCTACAGGACCCACCAGAGGAATGACCTACAACCCACCAGATGAATGACCTACAGGACCCACCAGAGGAATGACATACAACCCACCAGAGGAATGACCAACAACCCACCAGAGGAATGACCTACAGGACCCCCCAGAGGAATGACCTACAACCCACCAGAGGAATGACCTACAGGACCCACCAGAGGAATGACCTACAGGACCCACCAGAGGAATGACCTACAGGACCCACCAGAGGAATGACCTACAGGACCCCCCAGAGGAATGACCTACAACCCACCAGAGGAATGACCTACAGGACCCACCAGAGGAATGACCTACAGGACCCACCAGAGGAATGACCTACAGGACCCACCAGAGGAATGACCTACAGGACCCACCAGAGGAATGACCTACAACCCACCAGATGAATGACCTACAGGACCCACCAGAGGAATGACATACAACCCACCAGAGGAATGACCAACAGGACCCACCAGAGGAATGACCTACAACCCACCAGAGGAATGACCTACAGGACCCACCAGAGGAATGACCTACAGGACCCACCAGAGGAATGACCTACAGGACCCACCAGAGGAATGACCTACAACCCACCAGAGGAATGACCTACAGGACCCACCAGAGGAATGACCCACAACCCACCAGAGGAATGACCTACAGGACCTACCAGAGGAATGACCTACAGGACCCACCAGAGGAATGACCTACAGGACCCACCAGAGGAATGACCTACAACCCACCAGAGGAATGACCTACAGGACCCACCAGAGGAATGACCAACAACCCACCAGAGGAATGACCTACAGGACCCACCAGAGGAATGACCTACAGGACCCACCAGAGGAATGACCTACAGGACCCACCAGAGGAATGACCTACAACCCACCAGAGGAATGACCTACAGGACCCACCAGAGGAATGACCTACAACCCACCAGAGGAATGACCTACAGGACCCACCAGAGGAATGACCTACGGGACCTACCAGAGGAATGACCTACAGGACCCACCAGAGGAATGACCTACAGGACCCACCAGAGGAATGACCTACAACCCACCAGAGGAATGACCTACAGGACCCACCAGAGGAATGACCTACAGGACCCACCAGAGGAATGACCTACAGGACCCACCAGAGGAATGACCTACAACCCACCAGAGGAATGACCTACAGGACCCACCAGAGGAATGACCTACGGGACCTACCAGAGGAATGACCTACAGGACCCACCAGAGGAATGACCTACAGGACCCACCAGAGGAATGACCTACAACCCACCAGAGGAATGACCTACAGGACCCACCAGAGGAATGACCTACAGGACCCACCAGAGGAATGACCTACAGGACCCACCAGAGGAATGACCTACAGGACCCACCAGAGGAATGACCTACAGGACCCACCAGAGGAATGACCTACAACCCACCAGAGGAATGACCTACAGGACCCACCAGAGGAATGACCTACGGGACCTACCAGAGGAATGACCTACAGGACCCACCAGAGGAATGACCTACAGGACCCACCAGAGGAATGACCAACAACCCACCAGAGGAATGACCTACAGGACCCACCAGAGGAATGACCTACAGGACCCACCAGAGGAATGACCTACAGGACCCACCAGAGGAATGACTTACAACCCACCAGAGGAATGACCTACAGGACCCACCAGAGGAATGACCTACGGGACCTACCAGAGGAATGACCTACAGGACCCACCAGAGGAATGACCTACAGGACACACCAGAGGAATGACCTACAACCCACCAGAGGAATGACCTACAGGACCCACCAGAGGAATGACCTACAGGACCCACCAGAGGAATGACCTACAGGACCCACCAGAGGAATGACCAACAACCCACCAGAGGAATGACCTACAGGACCCTGCTCTACCTGCTCTAACTGCTCTACCTGCCGGTGGATGAAGACGACTGAGCCCAGGAGGCGCCAGGTTCCACCCTGTCGGTCCACGTGGAGCATCCGCAGAATCTGCAGGAACCGGATCCCTCTGGATGGGAAAGAGAAACACACACACAGACACACACACACACACACACACACACACACAACCTCAGCTGAACGTTTCTAGAGGTTGGAGGACGACACGGGGAGAACATGCAAACTCCACCCAGGAAGGACTCGAGCCCACAACCTTCTGGCTGTAAGGCCTTGGCCCCACCCACTGCGCCACCAAGCCCCGCCCCCTGACCAGACGTCAGGAATGTTCTTACCTGATGGCAGAGGCGGCAAACACCTGTCCTTTAGATCCCGCCGACAGAACGACGACCGAGGAGACGACCACGATTAAATCTACACACACACACACACACACTCACGTTACCACCATGAGTCCATACAAAAAACGGTTCCAATGTGGAACTATCCGGGTGTGTGTGTGTGTGTGTGTGTGTGTGTGTGTGTGTGTCTCACACCTATGATAGATATGGGCTTCCGAGCAAATCGAAGTCGTCCCCAGAAGCCGACATATTTACTGCGACAGCCGGCCGCCCAGAGCCGCACGACATACTCCACCCCGAAGAAAACCACCAGCACGATCTCCTGCAACACACCACAGACAGGTGAGAGCCACAGACAGGTGAGAACCACAGACACCAGAGAACCACAGACACCAGAGAACCACAGACACCAGAGAACCAGACACGTGAAAACCACAGACACGTGAGAACCACAGACACGTGAGAACCACAGACACGTGAGAACCACAGACACATGAGAACCACAGACACGTGAGAACCACAGACACCAGAGAACCACAGACACCAGAGAACCACAGACACCAGAGAACCAGACACGTGAAAACCACAGACACCAGAGAACCACAGACACCAGAGAACCAGACACGTGAAAACCACAGACACGTGAGAACCACAGACACGTGAGAACCACAGACACGTGAGAACCACAGACACGTGAGAACCACAGACAGTAGAAAATTGACAGTCGAACCTGACAGTAAAACCTGTCAGTAGAACCTGACATTAGAACCTGACAGTACAACCTGTCAGTAGAACCTGACATTAGAATCTGACATTAGAACCTGACATTAGAACCTGACATTAGAATCTGTCAGTAGAACCTGACATTAGAACCTGACATTAGAATCTGTCAGTAGAACCTGACATTAGAACCTGACATTAGAATCTGTCAGTAGAACCTGACATTAGAACCTGACATTAGAATCTGACATTAGAACCTGACATTAGAATCTGTCAGTAGAACCTGACATTAGAACCTGACAGTAGAACCTGACATTAGAACCTGACATTAGAATCTGTCAGTAGAACCTGACATTAGAATCTGACATTAGAATCTGACATTAGAACCTGACAGTATTCTACTGCTACTCCTTTCCTGATTGGTCTGTTGTCCAGCTGGGCGTCGGTTCTTTCCTCTCTGCGGGGCCTCATTCCATCCCATCATTCAGCTGTGACCTCTGACCCCTCTGCCCCCCCCCCATTTCCTGTCCAGTGAGGTCATCTCATAATGAAGGAACTCTTTGTGGGGGAGATGGTCAAGCACCTTCTGGAAGAGCCTCAAGCTGTGTGTGTGTGTGTGTGTGTGTGTGTGTGTGTGTGTGTGTGTGTGTGTGTGTGTGTGTGTGTGTGTGTTCTAGACCCTCACCACCCAGAAGAGCGTCATGTGAGCCAGAGCCTCGTACTGCCTGATGGTGGTGAGAACACTGAGGACCAGACACGCCAGAACGATCAGGAACCTGAGGAGCACACACACACACACACACACCTGGTCAATACAAACACACACACACACACACACACACACATACACACACACACACACACACACACACACACACACCTGGTCAATACACACACACACATACACACACACACACACACACACCTGGTCAATACAAACACACACACACACACACACACACACACACACACACACACACACACACACACACACACACACCTGGTCAATACAAACACACACACACACACACACACACACATACACACACACACACACACACACACACACACCTGGTCAATACACACACACACATACACACACACACACACACACACCTGGTCAATACAAACACACACACACACACACACACACACATACACACACACACACAAACACACACACACACACCTGGTCAATACACACACACACACACACACACACACACACACACACACACACACCTGGTCAATACACACACACACACACACACACACACACACACACACACACACACACACACCTGGTCAATACACACACACACACACACACACACACACACACCTGGTCAATACACACACACACACACACACACACACACACACACACACACCTGGTCAATACACACACACACACACACACACACACACACACACACACCTGGTCAATACACACACACACACACACACACACACACACACACACACACCTGGTCAATACAAACACACACACACACACACACACACACATACACACACACACATACACACACATACACACACACACACACACACACACACATACACACACACACATACACACACACACACACACACACACACACACACACACACACACATACACACACACACACACACACACACACACCTGGTCAATACAAACACACACACACACACACACACACATACACACACACACACACACACACACACACACACCTGGTCAATACACACACACACACACACACACACACACACACCTGGTCAATACACACACACACACACACACACACACACACACACACACACACACACACACACACCTGGTCAATACACACACACACACACACACACACACACACACACACCTGGTCAATACACACACACACACACACACACACACACACACACACACACCGTCACCTTCAACACCACCACACCACCACACCACCAACCCCCCCCAACCAACAA
>JABVMC010000077.1:82500-87013 GCA_013358685.1 Antennarius maculatus | reverse complement strand
ATACATAAACGTCCAGAGCTGCGATCAGGAAACTGTTTAGTCAGAGCAAACCTGTGGCCCCCCCCGTGATGAGAGGAAGACCAGACAGTCTGTGGTCTTCCTTCAGACCCATAATGATCCCGTTTGACCTGACCTGTGGTGTGTGTGTGTGTGTGTGTGTGTGTGTGTAGCGTCTGGGTACGTTCGGCCCCCCTGCGCTGTGGGGAGATGTACGCCTTGGACCGGCTGCTGAGAGAGGCTCGAGTCCTGGAGATCATCCGACACGTCGCCAAGGACAACCCCAGACGCCCCAGGCAGCCTGCTGAAGGTCAGCTGATGTGTGTGTGTGTGTGTGTGTGTGAGTGTTACATGGACACACCACAGCACCATCACACACACACACTCAAACAGATGACAGTCTCTCCCCTAAACACAGATGTGTTCCATCAGATGTTCTGTGTTGGAGGAAAACAGATGATCCACGTTTTCCTTCATCATGTGACCAAACTAGAGTTCTGGTTACCCTGCCCCACCATCACCAGAGGGGTCTGTCCAGTTCAACACACTGAACACAGACCACCAGGGCTCTGATGGCTCTAGTCTAGTTCTACCACGTTTCTGTCGCTGCAGGACCAGGAGGATCCCGCCTTAAAAGATTTCAAGAGTTGAACAGTGAAGCTTAATCCAGTTAATCTGGATTTATACATGATAGCATGTCAAAAACATGTAGCTGTTTGCGCTCCTCCACAGCAGGGGGCGCTCTGAGTGCACTAGCACAAAGAAGAGAAGCGTTAGAAGCCAAGACATTTGGATTTAAAAGGGAAATGCTAACAGGTGCTAACATCTGAGTGCTGCTCATTTGATGATAATATTTTGCAGCTCCTTTAATCAATCAACCTTTATTTATATAGCGGTTAATCTCATCATCAGACATTTCAAAGTGTTTTAACAGACAGAAAAACCCAACTGAACCCTCCAGAGCATAAGAGACAGCAGCAGGGAAAAAGTCCCTCATTGAGGAAGGACCCAGACTCTGGAAGGCGGTCATCCGCCTTGACCGGTTGGGTGGAAAAGAGAAATAGGGTAAGAGATACAGAGAGAGAGTGGCAAATAAAATACCCTCAGCAGTCTAGGCCTGTAGCAGAATCTGACAGACCCAGACCTTCTAGTAGAATCTGTGTTGTCTCTATTTGTAGGCTTTATCATAGGGGAGGGTTAGGACTCTAACTGTAGAGTCCTAATAGAGGAGCTTGAACAGCCTGACAATAAGGAATTGTAATCTAATCTAGAAGTGACAAAGACAGGAATGATTTTTTTCTGCGTATTTAAAAGATAAGAAATTTCTAACTTTCACAAGACGAAGAACAATGTTTCGCAAGTGAAAGAAGGCTGTCAGAGACACAGACTTAATGAAAATCAAAGGACAAATCTTGATCAAAAATCACTCCCAGGTTCCTGACTTCATTGGTGGAGGATAGAGCAATACTATCTGAGTCAATTACAATTTTAGAGAAATCATCTCTAAGATGTTTCAGCCCAGTAATGACTTCAGTTTTGTTACTGTTCAACATTAAGAAATCGTGAAACATCCAGGATTTAATATCCCTGAAGCAGGTTTCCAATTTAATTAGCTGATCAGATTCATTTGTTTTAATTGATAAATATAATTGAATGTCGTCAGAATAACAAAGAAAATTAATGTTATGTTTCCATATAATATTTCCCAATGGTAACATATACAGATTAAACAGAATTGGCCCCAGAACAGATCCTTGAGGTACTCCACAGGTGAGAGTCCCTCGATCTGAACATTTATTATTGACATAGACAAACTGAAATCGGTCAGAGAGACATGACCTAAACCAGTCTAGTGCTGAGTTTTTAATCCCAACTTCCTCTTCCAATCTCCTTAAAAGAATATTATGGTCAACAGTATTGAATGGTGAACTCAGGTCTAATAAGACTAGAACAGACAGAAGACCTTTATCTGACGCTGTTAAAAGGTCATTTGTGACCTTTAGCAGGGCAGTCTCTGTACTGTAGCTTGTTCTAAAACCTGAAAGCAGAACTAACTTCCAACTTCTGTCATTTATGTGAAGTTAAATTTCTCACCATATTACAGTCTTTCTATGACCTTTGGTAAATTCAGACTTCCTACATAACAATTAGTCATGTTGGTGTGAGACCCTTAATTCACCAGAGTCATGACTTGTTCTCATTCCACTAGGGTGTCCTCTGAGACTGTCTGTCTGTCTGTCTGTCTGCCCTCTGAGACAGTCTGTCTGTGTGTTCCATTAGAGTGTCCTCTGAGACTGTCTGTCTGTCTGTCCTCTGAGACTGTCTGTCTGTCCTCTGAGACTGTCTGTCTGTCTGTCTGTCCTCTGAGACTGTCTGTCTGTCTGTCTGTCTGTCCTCTGAGACTGTCTGTCTGTTCCACTAGGGTGTCCTCTGAGACTGTCTGTCTGTGTGTTCCATTAGAGTGTCCTCTGAGACTGTCTGTCTGTCCTCTGAGACTGTCTGTCTGTCTGTCTGTCTGTCCTCTGAGACTGTCTGTCTGTCGGTCTGTCTGTCCTCTGAGACTGTCTGTCTGTCTGTCTGTCCTCTGAGACAGTCTGTCTGTCTGTTCCACTAGGGTGTCCTCTGAGACTGTCTGTCTGTCTGTCCTCTGAGACTGTCGGTCTGTCTGTCTGTCTGTCCTCTGAGACTGTCTGTCTGTCTGTCTGTCTGTCCTCTGAGACTGTCTGTCTGTCTGTCTGTCTGTCCTCTGAGACAGTCTGTCTGTCTGTTCCACTAGGGTGTCCTCTGAGACTGTCTGTCTGTCGGTCTGTCTGTCCTCTGAGACTGTCTGTCTGTCTGTCTGTCCTCTGAGACAGTCTGTCTGTCTGTTCCACTAGGGTGTCCTCTGAGACTGTCTGTCGGTCTGTCTGTCGGTCTGTCCTCTGAGACTGTCTGTCGGTCTCTCCTCTGAGACAGTCTGTCTGTCTGTCGGTCTGTCCTCTGAGACAGTCTGTCTGTCTGTTCCACTAGGGTGTCCTCTGAGACTGTCGGTCGGTCTGTCTGTCTGTCCTCTGAGACTGTCTGTCTGTCTGTCGGTCTGTCCTCTGAGACTGTCTGTCTGTCTGTCTGTCTGTCTGTCTGTCTGTCGGTCTCTCCTCTGAGACAGTCTGTCTGTCTGTCTGTCGGTCTCTCCTCTGAGACAGTCTGTCTGTCTGTCGGTCTGTCCTCTGAGACAGTTTGTCTGTCTGTCTGTCCTCTGAGACAGTCTGTCTGTCTGTTCCACTAGGGTGTCCTCTGAGACTGTCGGTCTGTCTGTCTGTCTGTCTGTCCTCTGAGACTGTCTGTCTGTCTGTCCTCTGAGACAGTCTGTCTGTCTGTTCCACTAGGGTGTCCTCCAAGACTGTCTGTCTGTCTGTCTGTCTGTCTTCTGTGACTGTCTGTCTGTCTGTCTGTCGGTCTCTCCTCTGAGACAGTTTGTCTGTCTGTCTGTCTGTCCTCTGAGACAGTCCGTCTGTCTGTTCCACTAGGGTGTCCTCTGAGACAGTCTGTCTGTGTGTTCCATTAGAGTGTCCTCTGAGACTGTCGGTCTGTCTGTCTGTCATCTGAGACTGTCTGTCTGTCTGTCCTCTGAGACAGTCTGTCTGTCTGTTCCACTAGGGTGTCCTCTGAGACTGTCTGTCTGTCGGTCTGTCTGTCCTCTGAGACTGTCTGTCTGTCCTCTGAGACAGTCTGTCTGTCTGTTCTATTAGAGTGTCCTCTGAGATTGTCGGTCGGTCTGTCTGTCTGTCCTCTGAGACAGTCTGTCTGTGTGTTCCATTAGAGTGTCCTCTGAGACTGTCGGTCTGTCTGTCCTCTGAGACTGTCTGTCTGTCTGTCTGTCCTCTGAGACAGTCTGTCTGTCTGTTCCATTAGAGTGTCCTCTGAGATTGTCGGTCGGTCTGTCTGTCTGTCTGTCCTCTGAGACAGTCTGTCTGTGTGTTACATTAGAGTGTCCTCTGAGACTGTCGGTCTGTCTGTCTGTCTGTCCTCTGAGACTGTCTGTCTGTCTGTCTGTCCTCTGAGACAGTCTGTCTGTCTGTTCCACTAGGGTGTCCTCTGAGACTGTCGGTCGGTCTGTCTGTCTGTCCTCTGAGACTGTCTCTCTGTCTGTCGGTCTGTCCTCTGAGACTGTCTGTCTGTCTGTCGGTCTCTCTTCTGAGACAGTCTGTCTGTCTGTCGGTCTCTCCTCTGAGACAGTCTGTCTGTCTGTTCCACTAGGGTGTCCTCTGAGACAGTCTGTCTGTCTGTCGGTCTGTCCTCTGAGACAGTCTGTCTGTCGGTCTGTCCTCTGAGACAGTCTGTCTGTCTGTCGGTCTGTCCTCTGAGACAGTCTGTCTGTCTGTCTGTCTGTCCTCTGAGACAGTCTGTCTGTCTGTTCCACTAGGGTGTCCTCTGAGACTGTCGGTCTGTCTGTCGGTCTGTCCTCTGGGACTGTCTGTCTGTCGGTCTCTCCTCTGAGACAGTCTGTCTGTCTGTCGGTCTGTCCTCTGAGACAGTC